>JAXIVH010000018.1:3076997-3081997 GCA_036785325.1 Urophycis tenuis | reverse complement strand
ACCTTAATCAAATACACCCTGATGACAGGGCAGCATGCCCAGGCATCCGCCACATTACGCTGAACCCAGGCAGCACACATTACGTTACAAACCTTCCAAATGTTCATTTAAATGATCTGAGTAACTGACTTGATACCCTTCCCCCAACCAAACGAAGTCGCCTCCAACTGAAGCCTCTCGTCAGACTCACAGTTATTGTTCATAAGTCATGCTGTCATTAGTGAGTTGAGCTGTTTCTAACATTTCAACGTAACTATAGAGAGGACAGTCTACAACCAATGCACAAAACTAACCAAAAAAAGGAAGATTTCAAAGAATGAATACAATGTCTAAATAAAGTGCAAAAAAATGTGGTATACTTTGACTTTATACTTTGTGGTATACTTTCATTAGTGAATGGAAGTGCTAGTGAGTGCTGGTACTCGCGAGTAGTTGATAGTGTGTGGTAATGATGACGTTTGATCGTGAGTGGTAGTGGTAGTGAGTGGTAATGATAGCGTGTGGTAGTGATAGCGTGTGGTAGTGATAGCGATGATAGTGAGTGGTAGTGATAGCGAGTGGTGGTGACAGCGAGTGGCTGTGATAGTGAGTGAAAGTGATAGTGGTAGTAAGAGGTAATGATAGCCAGTGGTGGTGATAATGAGTGGTGACAGTGAGTCGTATTGATAGTGAGTAGTTGATAGTGTGTGGTAATGAGTGGTAGTGATCATCAGTAGTAGTGATTGTGAGTGGTGATAGTGAGTGGTGATAGCGAGTGGTAGTGATAGTGAGTGGTAGTGATAATGGGAGTGAGAGGTAGTGATTATGAGTGGCTGTTAGATGTCTCACCCTCCGTGTTTATGCCGTGTCTCCTCGCTCAGGTACACCTCCTTGTGTCTCCTCTTGTGGGGGAAATGGCTCCCGGTGAGGCGAGCCAGGGGCCACAGCCCGGCCAGACACAGCAGTCTGAGGGCCAGAGGGGCCGATCTCATGGTGAATGACCTCCTATTGCGTCTGCTCCTCACCCAGCAATCCTCCAGCACCACCGGGGAGCATCAACGACGACGGAGACCCAGGGATGTCCTCTCTTTCCTGGACCGCATTCCCTCTGCCAGTAGGCACCACCACCACCGCCGTCACCACCATGTTACATTTACATTGCGCTAATAAGTCAGTCAGCAGCAGACGCTTTCATCCAGAGTGACTAACAAGTGATGCTGAAATACCAAATCAAAGCAAGTGATCCAAAATGGGCGTCACAGAGGAACGTGACCGGACAGTGTCCAGAGCAGCCATGCGAATCACAGGTCAGCACTTCTGTGTTCCTCTCTCACATGGAGCATGGTGGTGGGACATCAGGGTGTTCATTCAACGCCAGTGTATTCCCTCCAGGGTTCAGACCACCCATGTCTCTCTCTACCAGCACGCAACCACCCGGTTTGTCCCTCTCTCTCTCTCTCTCTCTCTCTCTCTCTCTCTCTCTCACTCTCAACTCCAAGCTCCACCCAGGCCCCCTCCCTCCCTCCCTCCCTATTTAAAACCAAATATCAATTTATTCCTATAATGACAAAGGAATTCTGTTAATTCCTCCCTAATCTTCTTACGCTCTGCGCTCGCTGAAATCTTTCGCTAACCTACAAACTGGAGGCGAGCCGGGCCGGCGCCGCTGACGGCGGTTTCATCATCGCTATGACGACGGCGGGCAGATGAGTAATAAAAAGGCCGTAGCCTACATCTGGCGCTTGCACTGGATTTACCCTGAATCACTGATGTTGGCTTGTGTGTGTGTGTGTGTGTGTGTGTGTGTGTGTGTGTGTGTGTGTGTGTGTGTGTTTGTGTGTGTTTGTGTGTGTGTGTGTGTGTGTGTGTGTGTGTGTGTGTGTGTGTGTGTGTGTGTGTGTGTGTGTGTGTTTGTGTGTGTGTGTTTGTGTGTCTGTGTGTGTGTGGTGTGTGTGTAAGTATGTGTGTCTGTGTGTGTGTGTGGTGTGTGTGTAAGTATGTGTGTGGTGTGTGTGTGTGTGCGTCTGTGTGTGTGTGTGTGTGTTTGTGTGTGCGTGTGTGTGTGTGGTTGTCAAAAACAAACCCAAACATTTCTTGTTTCTATCATTCATATCAGGTTTGTGCAGTCTTTGGGTCATATCGTCATGGTTGATTGTAAGACGCTTTCGATATAAGCGTCAGCTAAATATATGTCATGTAACAGATATGTGTCTTGATCCTATGGCTCCAGACTCACACATGTGTGACATACTTATGGTGTACTTAATAGTGTGTTTAGCATGCAGGTGATGTTGTTCTACCTGTAAGCCTTTGGGGCTGTGGAGAGATAAGAGATTCACAATGATAATAATAATACAAATATCATCATATATATAAAAATAATAACTCGAATAACCACATCCACAGATACGCTGTGAATACATAATAATAATAATAATAATAATAATAATAATTCTTATCATTCTTATTCTTTTTTATATACATTAATCATCATCATAATAAAGTAGTAGTATAGTTGAAGGAGAAAAAAAGAACAATTCCTGTATAAATCTTCCTCTGTTGCATTTTATCTACGTGCTACATGAAAGTATTTTAAAGAAGCACAGGAAATGCGTTGAAAAGATCTAAGAGAAAATTGGCAGCACAGCACATGAATGAAGCCTCACGGCATCACCGATATATAAAGCGGAGCAGACGCGTCGCGGGCGGGGCGGCCTTCTTTAATCTGGGATTAGCGGTTGATTGGGGCCAGCGATGGGTGATGCCATCTTTAAGAATTACGCACGTGGAGTTCAGTTTCCACGCACATGCCAATCCCTTCGTCTGCAGAGTTCACCCACGCGTCGTGCATTTGCAACGATTTGATGAATGCACCGCGTTGAGCGGAAGTGTCGCGAGTGTGGAACAGTTACCTCGTCTGTCCACTAGAGTTCACTGTCTTTCGACAATCACTTGGAACTCCGTCCCAACGTTTTTTTTTAGCACATGCTGAGATTTTTTTGGTTACTCTAATCTTTTTTCGTTCAATGTCCAGTAAAGATATTTTCCAGAAAACATAACATCTCACATGAATTAATTAGTACAACTGTTCAACTTCCAACAAGAAAACAAGATTATGTCTGAAATAGTCACGCATCTGACATTTAAGGGTTTATAGGCCTATCACAATGTAGGCCTACAATATATGGGGAGACCGAGTATGGTTGTAACACTTTTTGCTTCAGCACCTGTAAATCATTGAATTTTTGAGCCAAAGCTCTCAAACTTTAATACAAAGTACCCACATTTGTTTACTACAAATGGCACCAATTCAAACCTCTGCAAGAATATCACAGACCTCATGGAGGTGATGTCAAATACATGTTGTTCCTTTGTTACAACCTACCCCACTACCGGAGTGGGTTGTAACACATGCTGGGGTAGGTTGTAACAATTAGACAAAATAAGCAAATACAGAGGCCACACCGTGTGATGTGGTTTGTTGAAATAAAAGAACAATGTCATGTATATGTATATATGTGTCATGTATAATTTCATCTCATATAAGTCACATGGTTGTATCTGCAATATTATAGTGTATATATATAGAGTATAGACAAAATATAGTCTTGGTCAAAAAAATTACTTTCTTACATCAAAATCAGTTTTTTCTTGAGAAAATCTGCATGGGTCGGTTTCCAGCCTATACCATCGATGATCGGGGGGAAAGTGGGTAAATACTGAAATGGTCATGTGACTCCTATATCATATCTCTGATCGGTGGAATTGGTGGTGTTACAACTCTCCCCGTGTTACAACCATACCCGGTCTCCCCTACTTATGAAACACACGCTGGGCAATACTTATGCTATTATTGTGCTATTAAACTGCTCACACGGAAGAAATACCACAGCTAAAATAAGCCTACTGGTAGATGAATGATTAATACACAGTAGGCCTACTACTACTACTACTAATTCTTGTCCATTCCACGCCACACACACTTCCTCTCAGTTAAATACTGTGTCTACATGTGTTTACTTGTTTTATTTAGTAAAGACCCACACACACACACGACCGTCCACTCTGGTTAAACGTTGACCTCACTAGTTAATTAGTCAGTGTTTCTTTAGGTGTCGGGAAGGTTTTAAAATGGAAATGTGGCCATCTACATGTGTAGGCCTACAGTTCACTGCCCACCGATTGACATGCACAAACACGCTCGCCAACCCGAGAAATCTCACATCCACGGCTGCTGGTTTCACACCATCGCAGACAACTGCTAGAATGGCAGGATCACTTGGACTGTTGTTGGTGCTTCTCACCTTTCTGGGGATTTTATCTGTCGTGCACTGTAAAGGTAGGCTCATGTACTGATTTAGACAACAGGAATACTCTATTTCAAGGGTCAGTTGACAAGCTTTATTAGAGAAAAATCTCTTTAACACGTTTGCTTTCTGGCTCATCATATTCAACACCAGAGGAACAAAATCTAGCCTTCTTGTTATTATTGACAATTACCTTTCCTGTAAATTCATGACGATCATTGTATGAACCATTATCTGTGAAAGAAAGCTACTTCAATTATTAGCAAATTTATAAACGTTGCATTTAAACATGTTGAGATAACTTTTATGTACTCACTTTTATCATGTTTTCATCATGGCTCTTCATATTTGTGCATATAGATTTACTACAATAACATGCTGGGTAGAGTAGGGCCTAGTTGATAAGGTGTTTGACACTGGTTTTGAACCTACAGTAGTTAGATAACCAACAGCTATACAGGCTGAATGACGTGCATCTAAAAATGTAAAAACACTGGGGGTTAAAGCATTTGCTCATTTGTGAATCTACTAAAGCAGTTATTGGCAACTGAATTCATTTTTAGATACATTTTATCTGTAAGATTCATTCTTACATTTACTGCAACCCAAACACATAGGCTATAAATAACAATAAACATACTAATACAAACAAACCACTATTTTATTTAAAAAATATTTTTTAAATAATGGGCCCATCTTGGGACTACAGGCCAC
>JAXIVH010000018.1:3052057-3072057 GCA_036785325.1 Urophycis tenuis | reverse complement strand
CCGTTAGTCATTTGACAGTTTTGTGAATGACAAACTCCTCTCTCTCCCCTCTCTGACTTTTTACATTTTCAGTGAATTCCTGAGAATTTAAAACTTATTCTGAGGCAACACAGGGCCTTCGGGCAACCACATTTTGGGTTTTCACCGTCGCATTGAGTTGAATAAACACACAGACACACACAGACACACACAGATACACACACACACACACACACAGCATGTCGAAAGCATGTCAGGATGAGAACGCAGCAAAGATGAGAGAGAGGGGAAGAGAAGGGCCGGCTTTGATGCCGCGTCGCCGTTTGATGTTTCTCATATTGAAACATTTACTTTACTCTCATTTCATGTCCGTTTCAATCCACTCAGAGTCCCCGCACACACACACACACACACACACACACACACACACACACACTCACACACACACACACACACACACATGCACGGCCCTGTCTGCAGCCTGCCTGGCTAGCTGGTTAGGGCTGGTTTTATAGTCTACGAGTTAGTTGTAGTTAGTTCATTTCTTAGTTGTAGTCAGTTAGTTAGTACGTTTCTTAGTTGCTGAGTTGGTTTTATAGTCAGACAGTGGGTTGGTAAATAATGGCTAGTTATAGTCGGTTAGTTAGTTGGTTGGTTGGTTGGTGAGTAAGTTAGTTATAGTTTGTTGGGGAATTAGTTAGTTGGTTTGCTAGTTTGCTAGTTTGTACATTTCTCCGCTTATTTCATGGCTACTACACAAAATACAAAAACAGACATTAGTAAATTGTTTGCTAGATGAAACTGTTTGAAATTGCGTGCACAGCAGTGGTCTGTAATTGATAGCAGCGAGCCGCCAAATGCCCCAATTGACCAATCAGCATCGAGTCTTCGACACAGCTGTGTCATTAATTAGTTAGCAAACGAGTGTGTTGGCAAGTTAGTTATTTATAGTTGGCCGGGGGAACGAGTCAGCCGGTGAGTTGGTCGGTGAGTGTGATAATGTGTTTCTAAGGACCTCCCTTTAATCTGAACCACAGGGTAGACGTCAGCCTCATGAAGAACACATCTCCTCAGAAGAGTTCCCTCACCACCCTGTCCTACGGCTCTGGTAATACCCCAGGAAAAACCGCTTCACAATATCACTATAAGTTTATCCATAATTACAAGCATATTTTATATATATATATATTTATCGCTGTGTTGTTCGCTGTAGGCTTCAGTCTTTGCCAGCCAGCGTTTTTCCTTATTTAGAAACAGCTGTGTTTGCTGTGTTTGCGTTGGGGTTGGAAGGGCCTGAGAGTAGACATTCTTCGCCGGTTTCGCTCCCGCTAACCTGACTCAGCGGCGGTGTGGTCTCTCTGCAGGGGGGCTGGGGAGGACCGAGGACAGTCACCATAGTTACTAGTTAGTCACTGGAGCTGTGGTGCTTCTACCATGGAGCCCTGCTCCCAGGAGCCGAGAGTATTCAAATGCCCTGCCTCTGATGCAAATATTATGCGTTCCTATGGAAAAGGATCTACCACCATGCCGCCCTTGTGTTGTGATTCTATCGCTAATCGCCACTCTGTTCAGTTGTTGTCCAGTTGTAAATAGGTTTTGTTCCGCTGCACAGAGTCTTGTGCAGTTTCACAGTTTTTCAATTGTTCTCTCTCACTTGAAAGTCACTTTGGATTAAGGTGCTTCAAATGCTTAATGACTACACGTCATGTTGACATGAATCCTGCTGTCACTCCTCCAGACTGCCTGAAGATGCAGCCGTGTGGCAATGGAGGTGGTGGAGGTGGAGGAGGTGGAGGAGGTGGAGGCGGAGGCGGGGGGTCGGTGGGCCGGGCGGTGATGCGCGGCTCCCGCTCCAAGGCGGAGCTCCAGGACCTGATGGAGACGCTGCAGCGCCGGAAGAGCGCCCTGGAGGCCAGCCTGCGCGCCGCCGAGTTCAGCCGCAACTACCTCAACGGCTCGCCGCCCTCCGGCGCCACCTCGCCGCCGCCGTCCGCCGCGTCGTCGTCGTTGTCCTCCGGCCGGCCGCCGCTGCAGGGCCCCGCCCCCGCCTCGGGGCGTGGCGAGCGCCCGCCGTGCGCCCCCCGGCCCGGCGGCGGCGGCGCCAGACCCTACCCCTACGCCGGCAGCAGCAGCGTGCCCCCCTCCCCTCGCCAGAGGGAGCGCCCGCTCAGCCCCGGCGGCGGCGGTGGCCTGCTCCGCCACGGCCACACCCGCCACCAGTCCCAGGACAGCCTGCTGCTCTCCGCCAACGGCGGGGGAGGGGGCTCGCCGCTGGTCTCCCCCGGCGGGGAGAGGAGGAGCGGGGCAGCCAGCGTGCCCTCCAGCCCTCGCATGGGCCGCCGGCTCTACGCCCAAAACCGGGCCGGCGGTGGCGGTGGCGGTGGCGGCGGCGGCGGCAACGGGGGTGAGTCCCAGCGCCAGAGGAAGTACTCCACGGGGTCCCTGAACGGCCTGGGCACCCACAGCCGCTCCCTACCCCGGCTGCACCGCGCGGCCGAGCCCCCCGCCCTGTCCCTGCCCTCCCGTCTGCCCCGGGGGGACGGCAGGACCGTGTCCCGCCGCAGCATGTCCTCCCTGGAGCAGCCCCCCGACGTCACGGTGACGGCCTGCCTGCCGCCGCCCGGCACCCCCCCCCGGAGGGCCAGCATGGCGTCGCTCAGCTCCCTGGGGCTGGAGCTGGACTGCGAGGGCCTGGAGGACCTGTGTCTGGGGCTGGGCGGGGAGAGGAGGCTGTCCTTCACCAAGGGGCTGGGGGCGGGGCAGCGCGTGGGCAGCATCAGCTCCCTAAACGGCAAGGAGGAGCTGAAGGACTACCACCAGCACCAGAGGGACGAGCGGCTGAGGGAGCAGAGGGTACAGAGGCTGGTGCGTTGCATTCTGCACCTGTTTGGATTGCATGTCGCATGATCCCCCCAGCATGGCATGCCTGGCTTGACTGAGCATGACTTCTCAGGGACCAGGTGGATGACCAGGAGGTTGATCAGCTCGAGTGGCCGGTGTGATCCCTGACCAGAGTATACAGATTTTCGCGAAAAACAGTCGTAGCAGCAACACCTGACTGTAGACCAGTCTGTGCATCTCAGTACAAATCGAGGAAGGAATCAGAGGACCTCCAAGGTTTAGTCAAACAACCTTTAGCGGTAGTGAAGCGGGTTTAGGCTCCTGGTAACCTGGAGCTGGGTGTCCTCCTCTCTGTGCAGGAGAGCCAGCGCCTGGAGACCATCCTGACTCTGTGCACGGGGCGAGGGCCACCCGAGAGGGAGGCGGGCGCGGCCGTCTCCGACCTCCAGAAGATCAACAAGGAGCTGGAGAAGCTGCAGGTGTCCGACGACGAGTCGGTCTTCTCCGACTCCCCCAACGGTGCCGGCTCGGAGAGCGGCTTCCTGCCCAAAGCCAGGGACTACCTTGGCGGGGACGAGCCCCTGCAGGTAGGCCAGCGGCAGGCCGGGGGCTACCCGGAGCCCCGGGACCACGGGCCCTCGGCGGGCCTGTGCAACGCTGCGCCCTCGCCCTCCTCGCAGCACAGAGACAAGGTAGGGGCCTGCTCTCTCTCTCTCTCTCTCTCTTGTTCTGAATCCCCCGCTCTCTCTCTTTCTCACTCACTCGCTCTCTCTTGCTCTCTCTCTCTCTCTCTCTCTCTTGCTCTCTCTCTCTCTCTCTCTCTCTGTCTCTCTGTCTCTCTCAATGTCTCCGTCTCTGTCTCTCTCTATCTCACTCGCTCTCTCTAATGGCCATTTTACATTACATGGCCCCTGTTTTGCCACTCATCATTTATCTGGGTTAGCACTCCATAGCACTAATGGGTTCATTTGTTGGTATCAAAATCACACCTGGAGGAATACAATAGGGTTTGGGAATGGAGTACCTTCATATTCACATTCTGGCATAATGATGATGGTGATGGTGATGATGATGATCATGATGAAGATGAAGATGAAGATGATGATGATGATGATGACTAGGGCAGCAGCTGGATGGGTTTATCACCTGTAAGCCAACATGTATTTACACAAATGAATGTATTTATTACACATATACTTGCCCCTGTCAGTCCAATATTTCACAACATGGGCTGTTGTTTAGCTGCTAGTGTTTTGTATGCAGATTATATTGTCTTTATATTTTCTTCCATAAGTAAGTCTTACTCACTAGGGAGTCACATTGAATACATCCCAGTCTCTGCTGGTATGTTGGGCAGAGGCCAGAGATGATGCAGCTGTTTCTCTGGCCTCTTATCAGCCAAGATGCGGTCCTTCTGGTCCAAGACATTCCCCCAACAAATACTGTGTGTTAAAAAAAGTGATAACAGCGATGAATTCAACTGCGCTTCAGTAACAAGATGTAAAACAAACACTCAGAGGAGCTGACATTGAAATGTGCAAAGCAGTTGGTAAAATATCGTCATAACTGCAGTCCAAAATCTGCTGCATATATTACTTATAAGCAACGCTTTGTTTTTCCATTCCTTGGAGCAAGTTTTTTTTACAAGCCAGCAAAATCTACCAGCTGTCCAACTAAGCACTGCCAAGACTCAGACGCTTGTTGAGACTTAGCAGGGGTCACTGGTTCAAACCTAGGCTCAGCGTAGGTACAAGTCATCTTTAGTCATTGAGTCCTACCTAGAGGTGGGAGCAGAGGTTTAGGGTTGAGCTGGGGGTTATCTCATAGGCTTACGACCATGAAACATCTGTAGTGGGAGGGGCCTCGTCGATACATCCAATGAGGCGCTGGCTTTTGTTTGCAATGCTTCCTGTCATGGTCAAGCTCCCCTCAGGCACGCAACTCCACATTGCTCTGGGGTGTGTGTGTGTGTGTGTGTGTGTGTGGATCAGCCTCCGACTAGTCAACTTCCTTTGCTGTCTGAATCTCTCTGAGTTATGGTCTCGGCTCTTTCCACTCTGGGCTAATAAAAAAAAACAGAACTGTGTGTCTGGTTCTAATGAAGAAGTTCTGCTTGTAATAGCCTCACTCCAGCCGTCGGCCAATCAGATTCCAGCAGGGCGGGAGGACGAGGAAATTACTTTATGCCCATAGGAATCAGTGTGTGTGTTTGAGTCCATGCACATGCATGTGTGCGTGCAGGTTTCTTTGTTTGTGTGTACAGTATGTGTGTGTGTATTTGTGGGTTTTTACCTTGCATTATTGTGTGTATATTCATGCAAAAATATATATACTCCTCATCCTCTGGCGGTGCTTTTCCAAAGTTTTGACATTATGCACTAGATGTAAAAATTACCAGAGATGCTCGTAAAATGCCCTCTGTACTTTATGGATTTTGTGTAATGACATCGTAACTTTACTGGCCTTTTATATGAGGACTCAGGGACACATTATGAAACGGCCCGACCTAATGTCTATAAACCTGGCTTCTCCATCGGCTACAAGGTGAACAAACGCCATTGTTCAGACTACCAGAGCGTTCTTAGGTCCCTCTCTGTTCAGCACATAGATCAGTCGCATCATTCGCTCTTTGGAAGAGAGAGCAGTGGCGGATGGGAGAAACAGCCGACCTCGGCAGGACCGGACCGTAATAGAGATACCAGACATTGAAGCGGGCCGCGTCCCGAATCCTCCTCGTCCCCACGAATAGGTGTAACTCTGTCGCTGCTTCGACTCACTTCCCCCTCAGTCTTCACTGCCCTGTCCATGAAGGCATGGAGAAATGCCCATGAGAATGTGTCTATTCAAAAATAGCTACCAGACTTTGAGATGATCTCAACGGGGTGCCTCTGCATGTGGTCATACTATTGATACTAGAGCTATAACAACTATACTATAAGAGTTCTACGTATTAACCCGGGCCTCCAGCCTATGCTAGGGTCCTGTGTAGCTCAGTCTACTACATGCTTAGTCGAGCATGGCCACAACACTGCCAGGGCTAGATAAGATAAGATGTACTTTATTAATCCCAGATGAGGAATTAGGGTAATTAGGTTCCCCCCCGTTGGGGACCCATGCTCAGAAAGTATGCATGAAACCATTATCTCGTCCACAGATTGGTAGATTGATAGGTCAGACGACGATGACTCACCGAAGACACAACATTTTTGCATAACTCATAAATCTAACAACCTGAAGTAATCTCAGCTAACCTTAATGTTTCCATGGATACCTCCCTGGACTCCTCAGGTCCTGGGGAGCATGCAGCTGAAACAGGAAGTGACCCACATAGAGGAGGAGAGGGTTCAGGTGGTGAACAACATCGACGAGCTGGAGCAGAAGATCAAAGACCTGGACAACCAGATGGACGAGTCCATCAGAGAGGTAGTCCCATGTTCTTGCCATGTCTTAGGGGAGCTAAGTAAAATATGTAAATTATGCCTTGGTTTTTTTATTCATGTTGCTACTCTACACCCAGTCCAGTTGTTTTTGTTTCCCATTTAACTTGGTCAAGCAACGGGCAGCAACTTTTTTCAGAGCCCCTTAAATTCTTATGTTATTGGGTATGTTTTGCTTACTGTCAGCCCTTGTCGGCCACTTTGGGTAAACGCGACTGCTAAAGGAACACAGGACTAAAGGTCAGTGAGTAGGAGTAGTAGGAGCACAGCGAGCACCATGAGGCAGCATGAGGTCCTGCTGCTGGGTAATGAGATGTTCATTCATTATGTATGAGGAGGATCTCAGCGGCGCTCATCACAGCCTCCGTCTCACTGACTCACACTCGGCCTTCTCGGAATAAACAACAGATTATTTTTCACATTTGCATTTCGTCGTTTAGCGGACGCTTTCATCCGACGCGACTTACAAGCCCGGCTGAGAACAATCAAAGCATGCAATTAAAATCGGCGGAGCCACAGATAAATTACAAGTGCCGTCCCGTCTAATGTGTTTTAGCATTTTGCAAGATTCAATGAATCACAACTCTGCTTGTAAATGAGCCAGGCCCCGGACACTACAAAGGGACATAGTGTCCACCCCCTCTTAAGAAGTGTGCAATGTTTCGGTGCAATAGCTTCAAAGATGATGTCAGTGTCCAGTTGGAAATATGCTAAGATAAGCACCAATACTCAGAATCACATATACAGTAAACAGGCATTTGCTCTTGACCCATGAACTGGATCCACTCCGAATTCTTTCCCCCCCAGATAGCGGTAAAAAGGGCGGTTGCTGGGGTAGAGTGGTGCATGCGGGCTGTAAATACCTTTCGTGACTGTGGTGGTACTCGTTAGTAAGTTACATCAGACTGAGTGCAGTCTGGAGTCATAGTAAGGCTGCATCCGCTATCTGCTTTCAAGCGTGGCTGTGTGTGTGTCTCCCGGCCCTCTGCGTGCAGATGGAGGTGGAGTGCGCGCTGCTGGATGGGGAACATGACTCTGAGCTGGCCCAGCTGCAGAAAGAGAAGGACTCACTGGAGCAGCTCAACAGAAAGATCCACAGCATCGAGAACACAAACTGCATCGAGATGAATCGGGTGAGGGCGTGTCACCGAACATCCAGTGAGATTGCGATACGGTATCCCCCCTGTTCCTCGCCCCACAAATCAGTCTGAGGGCAGACGAGCTCAGCTCTGGATCAACAGGGCGTTTCACTTCCTTCGGCTTCATGTTGGTTTGGATCAATCGTGTTGTTGGAGGTGGGGGAGCAGTAAGTATTGGCTGAGTATTGGCTCAGAGTGAACACAAACTTGGCAAGCACTAGTTAACTACTCATGGTGTGAAGACTAAAACATCTTATCAGGGCAAATCAACAACACGTAGACAGGCCAAAATGTAGGAATACACTAATCCCCTTCGGAAACCTTCATCCACCGAAGATCGGTGGAATATCTCCATAGCGAAACAGGAAACAGGGCTTAACACCGCCCGTTTCAGGGGTTTCTGTGCCGCTTCCCCCCCTAGAAGTTCTGCTATAACATAGCAGGACTGCTGGAGCTGAGATTACAGTGTTCCTGTCTTCAAACATACTAATGCTCAAACGAAAACAGACAAGGCGGCATGCATAGGAGGTTCAGATGTCTTTCTTTTATAGAACAATTTCATTGTGGCCTTCCAGAGACCCACTGGGTCCACAGCTGGGGCCCCGCGTGGATCCCAACCCACAGTTTGAAAACCACTGTCATAAACTGTTCAAGATGTGATGTTATCCAAAGGAGCTGGCAAAATAGATCAGATAAGGTTGTACACCCTAGTGATATGTTAAATCATGTTATGCTTAGTACCTGCTATGAAAACTAACTTCCCAAGAAAATAAAAGCCTTGAGGTGTTAAGTGGTTAAGTTTGGCTTCGATGCCAGGGGCTATCCGTCAACAAACTACAAATAGCCTCCCACCTTCCCAAGCCCCTTTTGTGTTTTGCATTATCCACTTGTTATGAGGTGGCCATATTTCTGAATGAAAAAACTGGGACATTTGTAGTTTGGCAATCCATATACCAACAAAATATCAATGTAGATATTTTTTTGTAAATTAACAAAATGGGACATATTTACGTTTTGCCTGGTATCTTGGTAAATGTTAGCCTGACAGCCTCTCAGTCCATTTTCGTTTACCAAAATGCCTCTGGAAGCAATTTGACAGACAACCAATCAGAGTGACAAAATGTGTGGCATAGCACAAAACTAGATGGTGAATGAAACTTTACCCAAATCCTGTGGGAAGATCTTTTTTTGGTCATTATTAACAAAATCTTTTAGTGCAGTGGTTTGATTTTTTTGAGAAAATATTGCATCCAGTTTGTTAAATACTGTCGCAATAACGGACTCAACAGACCGCTCCACATCAGTGGCTACCATTTTGGTCCTCTCGTGTTCGTATCGAACCCGCCCCCATCTTATAAGATAAACGGTTGTGATTGGCTCAAGCCGGGCCAGGTGGCCTGGAAATCTGTGGACGGGAGGGGTGCCAGACCACCTGCCAGAGCAAATAAATCACGAGCTCACAGATAACCCAGGTTCCCAGGCTTGGTTAATGTAGCACGCTAGTAAAAAATTGGGCCCAATAGTTTACTATGACGTGTTTTGAGCTTTTGTTCAAGTTTTTTAAATCGTTCTATATTATATTCATAGTGTATTGATGATCGTCCATTCAGATAGCGAGGTTGCATCACAGCGTCAGATAGACTCAAGACTAATTACCAACTGTCTAGAAATTGATATTGACTAACAAACACATACCATTGCCATTTTCAGAATCTATACATGTGCTTTTTAATCCTATGTTTTATTAAACTGCCTCTAAAAACGGGGCCTGTCCCTGTAAAATGGGTGACGTCTGGTCACCCTAACTTACTAGCATTTTTCCCCAGCATTTGGTATTTGTTTGCTTCCACCTTGTTACAGTTGATGTTAACCTCTCCTCTCCTTTTAAGAGAAAGGCCTATGGAGACCCTGGTGTCAGTTAGCCCGGTGTCAGTTAGCCTGACTGTTAAAATGACTTCCATGTGTAGCGATTAGCACACACAGCTGTTCCCTCTGGGTCTCTGTGGGGCTTTAGATTAAAGGACACTGTAAGTACGTTGCGGCTGGCTCACACCTAGCATGAGGTGAAAGTATCATAGAAAAAAGTTACTTTAGTAACACATACTACATTCATATATGACAGGGCCCCTATTTTACCACCAGCTGTGACATCACAAGTGGATAAGGTATGCTGGTAGTTCCATCTAAACCATCGGTCTGGGTGGGGACTCCCTAAAATAGGGTCCCTTTAATGTAAGAATGTATGTTAGACTGGTCAGGTATATGGAAGTGTTTTTATGGTAGGTTGTGTTTTGGGGGTTTGCAGATGATTTAACAGCTTTAGTGAAAAGTTGGTACAAAATAGAATTTGCTGTTCACAGCACAAGCAGGATTTTACTTAACTGAATATATAGAGATCTCTGAACTTTTTCACATATAAACAATTTCAAGAAATACAAATGTTATTGAGTAAAATGTAGCTCCTCAGCATTAATGCAACATAAATACCCCTGAAAATAAGCCTGCATTTTTGTTCTTAAAATAATTGAAAAAACATTCCACCCATTATAGCAATACCTGGATACATGAAGTGAAATTCTTTTTTAATTCCATTTATTGTCATATTTCTCCAATGCGTCTCCATACTCAGGGTGTCATTAATGCATATCATAAGATGCATCAGCTATGTGAAAATGATGCCGCAGAATGGTCGAGAAAGATACAACATGAGGAGAGGCCGCTCCCTCTGGCTCTAGATTGTGGGCCCTGCTCCCCCACCGCCATTATGAAAACACCAGATGTTGGAATGTCCTGCGGTAGAATGTATGCTGCTTATAGAGCATGGCAGTCCCGGGGTGGTCTGGAACCCCTGCTCTAGACGTACACTGGAACCACGGGTCTAGAGGTACTCTGGAACCCTGCTCTAGACGTACTCTGGAACCCCTGATATAGAGGTACACTGGAACCACTGGTCTAGAGGTACACTAGAACCATTAGTCTAGAGGTACACTAGAACCCCTGGTCTAGAGGTACACTGGAACCACGAGTCTAGAGGTACTCTGGAACCTAGAGGTACTCTGGAACCCCTGGTCTCGAGGTACACTGGAACCCCTGGTCTAGAGGTACTCTGGAACCCCTGGTCTAGAGGTACACTAGAACCATTAGTCTAGAGGTACACTAGAACCCCTGGTCTAGAGGTACACTGGAACCACGAGTCTAAAGGTACTCTGGAACCCCTGGTCTCGAGGTACACTGGAACCCCTGGTCTAGAGGTACTCTGGAACCCCTGGTCTAGAGGTACTCTGGACAACAACATGCATAATGTAGCCGTTCTGTGTTCTAAGTTCTAGTTCTGCAACCTAGAGTTCACTTTTGTTGAGCACTCGTTTGCTTGTTGTTTCTGGATTGCATGTCATTCTATGTGTGTGTGTGTGTGTGTAAGTTTGTGTTTGTGTGTGTGTGTGTGTGTGTGTGTATGTGTGTGTGTCTGCGTGTGTATATTTATGTATGTGTGTGTATTCCTGTTTATATCAATATGTGTGTTTGTCTAAGCATGTGTATTTATGTGTGTGTATTCCTGTTTGGGTCTGTGTGTACACACGCGTACTAACGTCTATGTCCGCCTATCGGTGTGTATTTACCCTTTACGTGTGTATCTGCGTGTGTAACGATGCCTATGTGTGCCTCTGTGTATCTCCGCCAGGGAGAGGAGGTGAGGGCCCTGGAGGACACAGAGCGTGTACATCTTAGTGTGTACTCATGTCTATGTGTGGCTCTGTGTATCTCCGCCAGGGAGAGGAGGTGCGCGCCCAGGAGGACATGGAGTTCCAACAGTTGGAGAAGGAGCTGAGCCAGGAGGAGGAGAAGGAGAACCACACTCAGACGCTCCTGAGGGAGATCGCCGAGTGCCAACGCAGCACCGTCACACGCAAGGTGCAGTGGGGCGCGCACGTCCACGTGCACGTGCACGCCATGGTGTGCACGTTTTGAGTCCATAGTTCTTATGCCCGTCAGTCGGCCATGACTTCATGTTATTTTTAGCCAGCTATTCCCCATCGGCTGTGGTGGCTTTTGTTTTGACTTTAAGTATTACTTTTTTTTCTGCTCTGTAAAAACATACCCTTTTTTTCTTTGGCTTGCGTAAGTTTAGTGGAAAATACTTCTGTCTCATACTTCTGTCGCAAGATGCTAGATATTCGATTAACACAAATAAACAAATTAACTAGAATTCAATCGCATTCTACCTGAACGTAGTTGATTGGTACATCAACGTGATGCGAAATTATGCATCTTAAACCCAACATCAACAGCGTTCACAGTTATATCCTAACATAACCACTCATTTACATATCACACAGGCGAGTCGTGTCGACATGAAACGAGTCTCGTTGAAACGCCAGCAGAACCCCTCAGCGACACAAACCAGATGGGAAACAACTGTTCACACATGGAGAGAGAGCGAGGGAGAGAGCGGGAGAGAGACTGAGAGAGAGAGTGTGAGAGAGAGAGAGAGAGAGAGAGAGAGAGAGAAAGTGGGAGTGAGAAAAATATAGAGTGAAAGAGACGGAGGGAGAGATCAGATAGAGATGGGGAGACAGAAATAGACCTGTAGAAAGAGATTGAGAGGGGAGAGAGAAAGTGACAAGAGAGAGAGGGAGAGAGAGAGAGATTTAACAGAAATGGAAAGAGGGAGAGAGCAAGCAAGCCGAGATGTTCAGAGCAAGACACAGACAGGGAAAGACTGAGGCTTGAGTGAGTGAAAAAAGGCGCGTAGAAGAGAGAGCGAAAGAGAAAGAGAAACAAGAGAGAGAGAGAGAGAGCAGATTCAAACGGTGTCAGTGTGGCCTTGCTGCCCAGAGGTCCAACATGTGATACATCACCGGGGAATGCATGCGGGACCAGGAATCCAGGACTGCACAAAGCAATCGAGTTCATCTGCATTCCTGTTGATTATTTTGATTATTGATTGCTGCTCACATTTCCATTATAATGTGGTTGATTGTTATTGATCTTGCCGCAGGTTGTGCATGAAAATAAAGCTGCACATTTGTGAGATTTGCAGCATAGAGCATGAACTAATCTCAGCAAACATCAGTACCAGCTATGGTAAGCACAACATACTATCCAGAGAAACTTAAAAACATTTAATTATCCTCACAAGGAAGTTTTTTTCCAATTGCCAAGTAAAAAGTAAAAAATAGAAATTATGATGACATGTGATTGAAATGTAATATAAATCACATTAAAAAGTGTTCTGAAATAATGGAGACTTTTATGTTACCCTCTTCATAGAGTGAAAAACCATTCTATAAATATGGTTTCACAGCACCTGCAACTTGTTAATTAAAAACACCTCAGCTTGCTGTCTGGCACGTTCACATTAAAAGCCTCTATTCCTGATCAGGCGAATAATCTCTGTACTGTGTGACATGCACAGGGCTTTTATTTTAGGTGTAATAGGAACAATATGCAATGTTTCCCTTTGAAATGTGCCCTGAAACACGTTCTGTCACGTCGACGCTAACTTTAAGACTACAGGGATCTTGGTATAATTCTGCGCACTCTGCAGCGGTGCAGAGGAATCTCATGTTACATGTAGTTTGTGGGCCTCACGTTTTGAGGGTGGGTGATGTCTGGAAAGAGTAGTGAGTGGGAGGGGTGGGGAGCAATTGTTTTAAGTTTTGACCAGACTTAGTTTGACCAGACTTAGCTTGAAATCGCATATCTTGTATATTTCACCTTGAACATCCCTGGGCTGTATATACACTGTATGTATATAAACATCCAATGTTTGCGTATATATGTATGTCTGTATTTACATATATATGTATATACATGTATCTTTGTATATGTAAATGTATATGTATATATATATATATATATATACAGTATATATACAGTGTATATACAGTATATTATATGTTTGAATGTGCTCTCCATTCACAGGAGAGGCTGATGACCCTGAAGAAGCAGTCCACGCAGATCTCTCTTCAGGCCCAGCAGGAGAGGCAGAACTTCCAGAAGGAGAAGGAGAACCTGCTTCTCATGCTGCACAAGGTACGAACACCCGCCCTCCTCAGGGAGGTGCCGGGAGGTGGAGACGGTCGCCTGGCAACAGGAGGGTGATCGCTGGGTGGATCCCCTGGCGCGGTATAAAAGTGTGTGAGTGTGTGAAACCCTAACCCTAGGTCCCCTGCCCCTCCTCTGGGGGGAGGATATTGTAGTAGCTAGCAGGGGTTCAACTCTGAGCCAAAAGGTTCTGGGTTCCATCCTCGATGAATAACATACCTCGGCCTTGTGTCTCCTGAATGACATGCACTTGACGTCAGTGTACGTCCAAGGCACAGACTGTGTGCTTGTGAACGGGGGATTCATAATGCGCCCGGTTGACATTCGTCTTCAGGAAAAGGATCACCTAGTGGCGCTGGAGGGGAAGTACGCCGAGCTGTCTGGCGGACAGGCCTTCGCCAACAACCCTGTCACCATCAAAGAGGTGACAACGAGACACTCCAAACACTGCAGACATTACATTTACATTTAGGGGCATTTATAGCAGACGCTTTTATCCAAAGCGACGTAGAATAAGGACATTTGTCAGAAGAAGGTGAAACATTTTGTTGCTGCTAATACAGTAAGAAAGTCAACATAGTTGACAAGTTTCAAGCATTCCAATTGCTAGGCTAACCATTGTATACAACATCTCTGGCTAAGTTACAAAGAGCAATTATGAAGTGCCAAGACGTACAACATACAAGAGCATGAGCGTAGAGGATGGATGTTATGCAGGGTTCAGGTGAAACCCGAACAAGACATCCCGTACACAGAATCACATCTGTACCGCGAGACCGTACTCCCACAGCACCCTGATGTCATCCTTTGTGTGATCGCTTTCATTTTGTGCTCCCCGCTCCAGCATTTGAGCGCCCTGAAGGAGAAGAGGAGGAGCAGCCACGAGTCCTCCTCAAACTCCTCCTCCTTGGCTCTGAGTGACAGTCTGTCTCTCATGAGGAGCCAGCAGCTCCTTTCCCCTTCCTACGGAAGGTCCCTGGGCCCAAAGGTTAGCGCTGCTCCGTCCAAGACTGGTTCTTCCTCATATGGCCTGGAATCTTAAGACGCCGAAGGGGTTTATTTTATCTAGATTTGACCAAGATTGCTGAGCAAACCAAATTCCCCATCATGCTAAGTACTCTGCCAGGTTAAGTACCATAACATTAAGTAACCTTACCTGCCAAGTGTCCCTACACGTGCTTAGCGCCATAATAAGTGCAATACCATAAGAAGCTAAGTACTCCAGCATGTGAGGTACTGCAACGTTCTAAGTAGCCTAAGTTAAGTGACCCAGCCACATGCACGCGAACCAATCACCTCCTGCTGTGAGACAGCAACGTTTACCGCTGAGACACAAACAGTTCCAGACCCTTTTGAGCCACGTCCTAAACCCTTTGAACCATGTTCTAAACAACCTTGAACCACGTTCTGAACACCTTTGAACAATGTAACCAACCACTTGGACCCTCTTCTAAACATGTCGGACCCGGTTCTAAACCATTTTGTGTGTGTTGTGTGTATGTGTGTGTGTGTGTCTGTCTGTGTGTGTGTGTGTGTGTGTGTGTGTGTGTGTGTGTGTGTGTGTGTGTGTGTCTGTGTGTTGTGTGTGTGTGTGTGTGTGTATTGTGTTGTGTTGTGTGTGTGTGTATGTGTTGTGTTGTGTGTGTGTGTGTGTGTGTGTTGTGTTGTGTGTGTGTGTGTGTGTTGTGTTGTGTGTGTGTGTGTGTGTTGTGTTGTGTGTGTGTGTATGTTTTGTGTGTGTGTGTGTTGTGTTGTGTGTGTGTGTGTGCTGTGTTGTGTGTGTGTGTATGTTTTGTGTGTGTGTGTGTTGTGTGTGTGTGTGTATGTTTTGTGTGTGTGTGTGTTGTGTTGTGTGTGTGTGTGTGTTTGTTGTGTTGTGTGTGTGTGTGTTGTGTTGTGTGTGTGTGTGTGTTGTGTTGTGTGTGTGTGTATGTGTTGTGTGTGTGTGTTGTATGTGTTCAGGTCCACATCCCCTTGTCTCAGAGCAACAGCTGTGGCAGTGTTGTCCCCCAGGTGTTCTCTGTCTCCAGGGACTTGAGCCAGGCACGGCGCCTGGCGAAGGGTAAGTCAACACAAACACGCGGCCGCCGTTGTTCTGGTAAGAAAGCCCATTCAGAAACCCTGCACTCAGCGTTCAGCACAGTCTGTTCCATTGCAGCAGTCTGCAGAGCCTGAGACCTAAACATTCCATATATAACATATATGGAATGTTTAGGGTTTATTTGAATCATTAAACCATTTATATCACTGGAGGAAACAATTAGTCTGGTATTCTAGCCAAATTGGCCTACATTTTTCTTAAAGAAACCAATTTGACTGGAATTTAATAATCTGAGTGATTCATCTGGACAAATTATGTATTATGATGTATTTTTTATATATTGTATTATGAATGGATATCTATATATAAGATTATTATTATTATTATTATTATTATTATTATTATTATTATTATTATTATTATATTCATTATTATTATTATTTATATTATTATTTTGGTCTGTTCCATTCTATTCTACTGTATTCAGGCAACAATGGCCACATGCTCCTGAGCGAGGACAGACAGAGACGCAGCGACCTGTGCAGCCGGACTGTCTCAGAGTCCAACGTGTTCCTGGACCCCTTCTCCTACTCGGTCAACAGCCACGCCTCAGACACCATCAGCGTGGACAGCTCTGACAGCATGGAGACCAGCTTCTCCGCAGGCTCTCCTGACAACATCTCCAGGTACCGGACCACGCGATGCTAAAGGACACCTAGCGCCAAAAGATAATCTCAACTGTTGAGATTAGTGTTACTGTTATAGGAATTAAAATGTTATTTAAAACCCCCTGTAACCCAGCCACTTGGAGAAGTTCATTAAGACTTTGGAAGGCATTGAAGTTGATTCTTAAAAGGTCACTATGTATTACCACCAGGTGGGATGTTGATTAGCCATTACAAGCCATTTCGAAGTCTACCAATTTGTGACATCACAAATTAGAGTCAGCCTGGTTGTTTGATGATGGCTGGATCAACCTATAAGCCTAGCGGCTGTATGTGTGACTGTGACTATGTTTGACTGATGACATCTATGTTCACCTCAAAGTGCGAGCACGGCCAACATGGCGAAGCTTGAGGAGATGGAGCGGCTACTACGAGAGGCCCAGGCTGAGAAGCAGAGGCTCCTGGAGTACAGGGTATCAAACTAGCAATCATAAGCTATGATAGCTATAAGCTAAGCTAATGATAGGCTAATACAACTATGAGATAAACTAACTATAAACTATCTCTAAGCTAAGGCTAATGATAATCTTAGCTAGTTAACTAAAGTTAACTATAAGGCAAGTTAACCATAACATATTCTTCTGTAAACCTTAAGTAAAACTTAAGTAAACATAGTCCTACATAAGCTAACAAGCTAACTATAAGCTAAGCTAACTTCTATACATTTTATTGCCAACTGCCAACTGCTTTTGAGGAAATCACCCCTGTTTCTACGTCACCTGTAGGAGCGGGAGATGGAGATGCGTCGGCTGGCCCTGGAAGAGGAGCGGAGGAGGAGGGAGGACCTGGAGAAACGTCTCGAGGAGGAGACCACCAGGAGGCAGAGGCTCATTGAGAGGGAGGTGAAGCTGAGGGAGAAGCAAAGATCACAGGTATGTCTTAAGTGTCTCCAACCTTAAATATCAATATCTCAATATCACGTCAACATCATGTCAATATCAACATCAATTGGTTTAGTGGTTATAGTGTTTGACTCACTGCTGAAAGGTTAGATCAGTAAGCTGACCTTACCCCTAAGTGCTTCTTAAAGTGGCAATCCCAAAGGTTTCCTTTTCCTTCTCTTTGGCAACACCTTTGGCGATAAGTGGTAATTTCTCCAAAAAACGTCACCACTGACACCCAAATACTATCATTGTTAACATTCACAATGCAGCAAATGCATCCGTTGGCCATGAGCTCAATCACTATTTTGTTACATTGTTTGGAGATCGATTGTGAAGTATCATACATTTATTTACATGAAAATATTCAAGACTGTCCCTTTAAAAATGTATCTGAAGCAATGTACAATGAACTGAGATCCATGTTGTTATGGAGCAGCTAGGGGGTTAGGGGGACATCGCGCGCCAGGACGCCTTCAGGCGTGCGAAGGGATTTGACTGCAGAACCTTTTGGCTGGGTGTTGAACACCCTCACCGCTCCAGCGACCTGCATGGGTGGTCTTGGATCTTAGGGTTGACTTTCAGAGCTCCGTGAAGCAGTGTGGCTGTCGGTCATGTGGTTTAACCCGTCGTCGCCCTCCCTCGCCTGCAGTCCAGGATGTTGACGCGGTACCTCCCGACGAGGAAGGACGACTTCGACCTCCACGGCCACATCGAGGAGGCGGGCCATAACCCCGACGCCTGCTTCCACCTCGCCATCACCGACAAGACCTGCCGGGGCTTCCTGGTCAAGATGGGCGGCAAGATCAAAACCTGGAAGAAGCGCTGGTTCGTGTTCGACCAGAACCGCCGGACCCTGACCTACTACGCGGGTGAACACACACACACACACACACACACACACACACACACACACACACACACACACACACACTCCCTCTCGTGCTCTTGAGGTCAGTGGGTTCCGGAATGTTTTCATCCCGGGACCCGAACGTAGATGTGGGTCCGGTGTGTCCGCGGGACCCGACCGCCGCACACTTGGAACCCTCAGGGGGTTCTGAGGGTTCTAAGTGTGTTCTCAGGCCTCGACCTGCCTCTAAAAACATCAAGGCCCAATTTTGGCTCCTGACCCCATAGTTTTAGAAACACTAATTCAGGCTTTTTGTAGCCCTGCTGTTGGTTCTGCAATGATACTGCTGTCTTCACCCTGATGTCAAATGTTTAATTGCGCTGTTTTAAGGGTCAAATGTTGTGTACCATGCAGTGATAATGCCCTCTTGGGATGTAATGTATTGTAAGTGTATAAGTCACTGTGTGAGCTTGTGTGACAAAGTGCATGAGAGAGCCAACTCTGTTTCTCCCTCGGGGGACAAACAAAGTGTATGGTAGCTTATTGTATGTTCACTGCTATAAGTCTGCGCTCCCTTTCTGTCTCAGGCTGTTACTCTCTGTTTGAAACGGCCACTTGCAGCATTGACTTACTTACAACCCTGAGTTGTACAACAACTGAATCAGGAGGAGATTTATTGGTCAAACATAATTTCCACTTGTATGGAACTTGGTTTGCTGGCACTCTCTGTGTCCAGACAAACAATATGAGTAAAAAATAAGAAATATCTAAAAGCTCTCTAAAAATAAGACATACCAACGCAATACCAAAATAAAAGTAATGCCTTAAAAGGAAGACAAAGGCTCTGACGTAATTTGCGAGTTATAATGTTTATTTGAGGAATGTAAGCTTTGATGGGAGTGCTATTTCTTTCTGTTCGCTGTAAACAAAGTTATATGTGTGTGTGTGCGTGTGTGCGCGTGTGTGTTCTGGCATGCAGATAAACACGAGACCAAGATGAAAGGGGTCATCTACTTCCAGGCCATCGAGGAAGTCTACTATGACCATCTAAAGAGCGCACACAAAGTAAGTTTGTCCACGCGCTGCCCTATGCACACGCTGCCTGAACACACAGGGTGGCTGCCCCTTCAGTGACAGACTGCATTTGTTTGGTGCGTCTCTCTCTGTTTTCCCTTTAACCATTTCCTGTCTAAGTCCTGTCCAGTACTTCACCCTTTTTTTTTAACCAACCATTAGGAATGACTTGCTTATAACTGGCAGTGTCCCTGACGATTTTAACGTCTGCCATTGTTCAGCCCCTCCTTAAGAAAACGGTTCTGGACCCATTCATCTGCAGGACTATCGGGCCTTTGTCAAACTACCCTATTGTGTCACTAAAGACTTTTGATTTACTTACTGACTTACTTATTTACTTAATTACTTACCGTATTTACTGACTGACTGACTGACTGACTGATTTACTTACTTACTTACTTACTTACTTACTTACTTACTTATTGACTGACTGACTGACTGACTGACTGACTGACTGACTTACTTACTTGTCTCTCTTTGGTTTGTTGTGTGTGTGGGGAAATAAAGCTCTTTCTCTGACATAATATTCATAATTTACATCATATTATATATGACATCTATATATGTGATCATATATCTGTGGTCTGTCTTTCTGATCTCTCTCTCTCTCTCCCTCAGAGCCCTAACCCCCTGCTGACGTTCAGTGTGAAGACCCATGACCGGGTGTACTACATGGTGGCCCCCAGCCCCGAGGCCATGAGGATCTGGATGGACGTCATCGTCACCGGGGCCGAGGGACAGATGCACTTCATGGTGTAGCTGGCCTGGCTCTGGAGCCCGGGCCGGAGCCTGGGCCGGAGCCGGCCGTGTCTCTGGGATTACTGTTTACGCTTCCATCCAATGTGACTGAAGCAGGGATGAAGCAGGGATGCACAGTTCATTAAAGGTAGCCTTCATGGGAATGTATCTTTTTTTCCTGGGAGTCAAACACACAACCCCTATCGGCTGGGAGTCAAACACCCCACCTTGCAGCTTTGAGTCGAAC
>JAXIVH010000018.1:2947057-3047057 GCA_036785325.1 Urophycis tenuis | reverse complement strand
GCGGGCTGACACGCGGGGGGCGCCTTACCAGTCAATATATCTATATTGGAATATAGTGCAAAAAAAAAGAAGAAGAAGTGGTTTAAAACCACCAGGCAGCCGTCCTCCTGCTGTAGGCCTGGTTTCTGCTACATATGTCCTGGGGGGGGGCGGGGGGGGGGGGGGGGGTAGAGGGTAGACACGTACGTTTGGTTGCTGCGTCGGCCTGCAGGGAGATCACCCAAATGACGGGAAAAAGGCGAGAGAGAGTCGTAGTCGGACTGTGGCGGTCGAACAGAGGGAGCTCGGCCGCAAAGGAAAGACGAAAAAAGGTCCGAGGCTTAAAAAAGTGAGAGTAACAAAAGTTAAAAGTACTGTAGAAAATATTTTTGCGGAATTTGAGAGTCTGTAGGAAAAAGCACCTGAAGAAGGCACTTGCCCGTACATGTCCGTTGGAGAGAGTGTGTGTGTGTGTGTGTGCTGTAGGATCTCTTGCAAAGGAAGAAAGATAGATCCACTGCCTTCCCCCCCTCAGGTCCGTCCTGACCGAGAGAACGAGGATCAGCCGATGTTGTTGTTTAGCGTTGTCTCCTCTCAAAGGGATCTGTGCTTGCGCTGACTCCTCCAGCGTGTTCTGCGCAGTTGTGTGTCGTGAAGCCAAGAAAAGTCCCTAGAAAAAAATAAATACAACACCTGGTGTGCAGGTGTATCATCCAAGGTGGGGGGGGGGGGTGGAAAAAGAGGAAGGAGTGGTCTGACCCAGATGATATGCGTTATCCAATGCACCCTAAACAACATTATCCTCGTTCGCTTTTCACTTCCTCATTTGGAGGGCGGTGGCGTTTGCGGCCACAGGCTTGCTGGCGCCCAGCCTGCGGACCGGGACCTTGGAGGTGGGGATCTTGGAGCGCGGGGGCTCCCGGGGCGTCGACGCCGGCTGAGCGCCGTGCTTCACGGGGATCTTGGAGTCGCGCAGGGAGCCGGCGGCGCTGGCGGCGCTGGCGGCCCGGGGATGCTGCGGCTGCTCCTCCGGGTGGTGGGGTTGTCTGGAGGCGGGCGCCACCCTGCCCCTCGCGTCCTGCGGGCTGAGACGAGGCCTCTGCTCCTCCGGGGTGGCGGCGGGCGAGGACGCCGGCGTGGGGGCCGGCGTGGGCCCGGGCGTGACGGGGTCGGGGCTCCGGTCCGCCTCGTCCCCGCAGTGCGCCGGCGGGTGGGGGTCCCGCAGGGGCGGCTTGCCCCCCCGTCCCCCGCCGACCACGGGGATCTTGCTGAGACCCGTCAGCTTGCTGGGGGGCGTCCGCCGGTCCTTCACGGGCCCCGGGAGGCTCGTCTGTTGGGACTCCGCTGCGGACGGGACGGCCTCCTCTCTCCTGGAGGGTTTCTGGGCCCCCTTGTTGTCGTTGACAGCAGCCGGGCCGGCTGGGACCGGTTCTACCGGGGCCTGCGGGCGTCCAGGCCCAGGGGCGACGGCCGTGGTGGGAGGGGAGGCTTTTGGAAGAGACACCGGGATTGATACCGGGGTAGGGGCAGCTGGGGCTGGTTTAGTGACGACAGAAGACGGGGTAGGGGGGGTAGGGGGGGTGGGGGGGGTAGAAGCTGGCGAACAGCTCACAGGGGCTGGGGCCGGGGTAACAGAAGACGGGGCAGGGGTGGGAGGGGCAGGTGTAAAGAACGGAGGGGGAACGGGGAGAGGTGGGGTTTTAACAGCCAGCGTAGGGGCAGCAGACGCGGGGTCCGACGGGCGAGGGGTGGAGGAAAGTGTCAAAGCAGGGACGGCGGCTTGAGACGCAGGGAGCGGAGCGGAAGCGGGGACAAATGGCGTCTTATCCAAGCGGGCCGGGACAGCAGCAGCAGCAGCAGCAGCAGGCTTGGCGGCCGGCGGTGTCTGGGAAGCGGCCAGGACAGGTGCAGGGATAGACGGGGGCTTGGCGGAAGATACGGGGGTCGGTGCGGACGAAAAAGCGGAAGCGACAGGGGGCGCCGCGAAAGACGAAGGAGCGCTTTTCTCAGAGGTCACGCGGGTGGGAGGGCACGGGGGTTTGGCCACGGTCACGGCCGGCGCAGGAAGAGGTGGCGACGGGGTGGTGGGCAGCGGCGCCGGCGTCTTCGGGACGACGATCGGCGCGGAGGACGGCGGCCTGGCCTGAACGGGACAGGGCGCCAGAACAGAGGCCCTGGCCTCCCCTGTGGGGGCGCCTGAGAGAAGGTGAGGAGGCTGTGTGGCCCAGGAGCTCTGAGAACCCGGAACGTTCCTGGACTCGGGTTTATGGGACGGAGCGAAGGAGGAGGGAAGGCCGTGAGCCACCGGAGCGAAGGGAAGGGGCGCCGGATCGGCCCGGACGGGATTGCGCACCGGAACGGCGGGTCCTGAGGTCGGCCTCGCCGCCGCGGAGCTCAGGGCCGGCGGGGCGCCGTACGGGGGCCTGACGGCGGGCGCCGGGGGGTTGGGGGGAGTCGGTTCGGCGGCGGGGACATGGTAGGCCGGCGGCTTCGTGGTCATCAGGGTGGAGGTCATCACCGGCGGCGTGGAGAAGCTGGTCAGCGTCACCAGGGTGGAGGAAGGCGTAGCGGCGGACGACGATCGTAGGGTGATGAACCCGCCGGCGCTGGCGGCGGGATTCGCCGAGACGACAGCCGGGGGAGATTTAAACGGCTGACTAGACAGAGCGTAAGATTTGATTTCGCCGGCACCGCCGGGCTGAGTGAATAAAGAGGGCGCCGCTGCCGCCGCAGGCTTCACTGACGCGGTGAAGGCCCGGGGAGGGTTCCCGGCCAGGACGGGGGCGGGGGCTCTGGTGGAGGCCGCGGCGCCGGCGGGAGGAGCGTACGCCACGGCGGGCGAGCGGGCGGGCCGGGGGGACGGGGTGGCGGGCGTCTCGCCGGTGTCCCGGGCGCTGAGGGCGGCACTGGCCTTGTCCCACTCGGCCGCCACGTCGGCCATGATGTCGCCGCCCGTGGTGATGGAGTCAAAGGTCAGCAGCGAGGAGATATCGGCCAGCAGGAAGCTCAGGCCCGCGTCGCCGGGCTCCGCCGGGCTGCCGGCGCTCCCGGGTGAGACGGGGGCGCGGGGGGCCGCCGTCGAGCCGTAAACGTGCGACGAGGGCTCCGGTCCCTCGCTCTCCGAGGAGCTGTTGTGGTTCCGCGGCGGCCTGGGGGTGAGGGTCATGTCCTCCTTGATGATCTCCACGCTGTTGGAGCGCGACGGCATGAGCAGCGGGCTGGGCGGCACCTCCACCTTGTCCTCCGGCTGGCTCTTGTTCGCCGGGAACTTGACGTTGCTGAAGAGGCCCTTGATGCCCCGCCGCTGGCGCCCGGGCGGCGGCTGGGACACCGTCTGCACCTGCCGCTCCCCGCCGCCGCCCTTCCTGCCGCCCCGCAGCCGCAGCAGGAAGCCCAGCGAGCGGACGGAGCCCGTGGAGCAGATGGAGGGGCGGGGGGGGGAGGCGGCCATCATCGACATCCCCTCGCCGTCCTGGAGGAAGGCGTCCGGGGGTCCGTTCTCCGCGGGACCCTCTCCCGGGGCGTTCTCGGGCTCCCGCTCCGGGTCGGAGGAGACGCTCTCCGGCGAGCCGTCGGGCGTCTTGCCCCTCGCCGCCGCCGCGGGGTCCTTCTCCTCACCGCGGCCGCGGATGGAGAAGATGCTGCCGGGCTTGCGCTTCCCGAACAGCTTGAAGCCTTTCTTCTTCCCGCTGGGCTGCGTCTCGCCGGGCGCGGGGTCCGCGCTGTCCGACTGTACATCCATTTTGTCCGCGTCGTCGTCGTCGTTGTTGTTGTTTTTTGTTGTGTCTCTCCCCCTTCTCGCCCTTCGTCTCTCTCTCTCTCTCTTTCTAATTGTTTTTCCTTCGTCTTCTGTGGCGAACACCGCCGTGGCTTGTTGCCGTTACGGGTGGCCGATCAGCTGACGGCGCATCCAGTCCGCTCCGATCTATTTCTGTCCCGCTGCGGACGCACACTGCAGCCGCTGAATCCTCCGTCTTTCTGTCTCGTTCACTGGAGGTCTGTCTCTGCCGCCCTCCCTCTATCCCTCCCTCGCCCGCGCGCGCTCTCTCTCTCTCTCTCTCGCGCGCGCGCTCTAGCTCTCCCATCCAGCTCTTTCTCCTCTGTTGCTCTCTCCTTCAATGCCCCTCCCCTTTTTGCCTCGCTGCCGTTTTTTTCTCTCTCTCTCCTCTGGCTGGTCTTGTGCGGTTGCCATGGCAACTGAGGAGCTAAGCAGCTTTCGTCAGCAATGCAGAGCCAGGGGCATGTCGTCAGGCCTCCCCCCGAACGCCCCTCTCTCTCTCTCTCTCTCTCTCTCTCTCTCTCTCTCTCTATCTCTCTGTCTATCTCTGTGGATCTCACCGTCTCTCTACCACTCTCTCCCCTTCCTATCGCTCCTATGTCTCTCTATCGCTCTCCGCCTCTCTCTCTATCTCTACCACACTCCATCTATTTAGCTCTTTGTGTCTTTATCGCCCTCTCTTTCTCCCCTCATGCTGCTCACAGTTTAATAAGCAGCGTCTTACTAATAACAGCGTGTTTATATTTGCCCTCATTCAAACAGAATCAGGCTAACAAGCTAGCTAGCATAATCAACAGCTCAGGCAGCTTTAGTCATTCAGACATGCTTTATATTTAACCCAATAACCGGTTAATACGATTAAGGGTTACATTTGCTAAACCTAATCTGGTTATGTGGAATGAAAAGTCAATTCTCACATGTAAAATTATTAATCCAGATGAAAACAAAGGTGTTTGAGGTCACTTAGGTCACAGAATATCATATCATTGTGGGTCCTATTGTTTTAAATATACTTTTTATGTGATATATCAAATGTGATATATCAAAGGACATACTGTACAATGAGTTCTGCTCTCCCTCTCTACACTGAGATTACGTCATAACATGACTAGATAATATAATGTGTTTAGTATGAATGATTTAGGGTTAGTTGCTGCCAAAATGTGGTCTGGAAACCCTTTCCAAAGGCTAAAACAACAAAACATTTATCTAATGACTTATTTAACATAAAATCGTCCCACTATCAACAAACTATCCATAAACCATGATTAAAATATAACTTATGCAAAGTGTAAACTCTAAGTTCTGACAATATTATTCACAGTTATGGTCAGAAAAGTAAGCAGAAAATAAGTGGAACAGTGATAAAGGTTTAAAGCCATTATCAGAGATGGAATATGACAGGGAACAGACAAGATTATTCATAACGACCGCAAATGTATAATCTAATTCCAGAGAAGGAGACGAAACGGGATGTGGTTTCCAAAAGTAATGAAACATCACAATGCTATTTATACACTGTGTATAGATCACATAGATCACAGTGTATTTAGTTGTAGGGATATATCTCCCAATATGGATTTGCATCTACATTTGGCATGTTTTCTTTTGTTGTGATCATTATTATTTCTATTGATAGTAATAGTTATTGTGGCATCCCAACTGAAAGTGGAAATGATCAGATTCCACTCTGGATCATATTTTGAACATTTTCATATAAGTCTAATGGATGTTAATTATGATCACCATATTGCTATCATCATGGCTGATAAGGATTTCATAAAGAGGCTATACATTCAAGTACCTTCAAAGACCTACATATCAACCAATAGAGACTTTACCAGGATACAATATCACCAGATCTACTAATGACAAACAAAATTACGTTATTTGTACTTAAATTAATATTAAAGATCTGTTCTTCTTGTTTAACAGAGTTTACCAAGTAATTAGTTATGTTAATTCAGTGTGGGTGTGTATGATTTGTGTGTGTGTGCACTCGTATGTGTGTTTGTGCGTGTGTGTGTAAGCACTATACTGTATGCAGACACAGTGTGTGTATTGTATAGACAAGTTGATGGCTGGAAGACTAAGTATTTCTAAGTATTTCGTACACAATAGCTGCTGTTGTTGTTGTCGTCCTTTGACAGTGAAGCTGTCATGCTAATCACATACATGGGTAGAGGTTTATAACTATTAAAATAGACAATGGTTCCCTTCATTCAGGTAGTATCACGAGCGTTGGTTAGGAAACAATTACTGCAGCCGATAAAGGTCAGAATAATACTAATTGATACCCAAGGGGATCTCATGAATGAAAATGACTCATAACTTGTTATACCAAAACCTACGCGCAGACAGGAAGTCTAATAAATAATTTGTGCTTTTACTCAAATCAAGACACTCCAAACAATACATTCACAGGACAAAAATAGGCCTGCACATCAGAAACACATTTATAATCAAGTACAGTGTTAATATTGCTCTACCTTAAATGAAACCATCAGCAACTTCTCTGAACTGAAACAAGGGACCATATCCACCTTCAGGGCGACCACAAATCCTTTTTTGGGGGGAGATTCCCTGCTTCTGGTAGCCAGTCCCTTGCATGAGCTGTCCCCAGACATTTCTGAGGAGCAAAAGTTCTAGCTTGCTCATGAATATTCATTTTGAGGCAGTTGGTAATTAGTCTTGTGTCTATCTGCTAGGCTATGACACTACCTCGCTGTGCAGCAGGGGGGGGGGGGGGTCTATCTATGGTCTCCATACCATCAGCAGGCATGAACAATGAACAACCTTAAACAATACATTACCAATACAATACAGAATGACGCTTTATGGTATATACGGTTATAGTAAACCATTGTGCATGTACTGCAGTGGCATATTTACGATGATAAAAACAGGGGAAAACATAAATATGTACCCTTCATTTCAGAAAACTTAACATCTGATATTTTGTTGCTATATGGACCACCAAACTACAAACGTCCCTGCTTTTTATTTCAGAAATATGGTAACCACAACCTAGTGGCCATCTTGGCTCTTAGAAAGAAAATGGAACCAAGATGGCCGCAAGGTGAATACACCCCGGTGTCTGCGATGTCGTCCTCAGACCGCCTGGTCCGGTTTGTCGTCCTGCAGGCAGAGCTGATGGTTCTGCTGGTTGTCCTCCTGCTCATCCAGGGGCAGCGGGTCGTACGTCCGGCGGTAGAAGAACCGAGTGACCACGGTGATGATGAACATCTCACAGATCATCATCTGCTGACTCAGCACTGGACAACACACACACACACACACACACACACACACACACACACACACACACACACACACAAACAAAAACAGGACATTCCAAATTAAATCAACAACCAATCAACAAAGAAACAAACAACAAAAACGACCACCAACCAACCGCACAACCGACTGACCAACCATCCAACCAATCCCTCAACCAACCACCATCCAACCAACCAACCAAACAACCAACCAACTAACCAATCAACCAACCAACCAACCAAACAACCAACCAACCAACCAACCAATCAACCAACCAACCAACCAAACAACCAACCAACCAACCAACCACCATCCCACCATCCAACCAACCAACCACCAACCACCAACCACCAACCAATCCTTCAACCAACCACCATCCAACCAATCACCATTCAACTTACCAACCACAAACCAATCTTTCAATCCAATCACCAACCCACCACCAACCACTATATCAACATTAAATCCGCCAACATGATGATGATGATGATGATGTATTATATGAGTTATTGTTTCAGAGTGTATGTAGCAGAACCGTTACTGACTTGCCCCGCGGGCCTGGGAGGAGTAGGGCGGAGAGCAGGGGATGGTTCCGTTCAGAGCCAGGATGTTGATGATGGAGGTCTGGAGCTGACTCAACACCAACACCAGCTGAGGAACATGGCCATGTTTAGCTCAATCATACAGTGTTATAGAACATTTTGAAATAAATATAAAATAAATAATTTTATATACATTTATGAATAATAAATAATATAATATAAGTTTTAATTAAAATGTCGGCATGCTCTACACGATCCTCTGAATGGATGGAATAATTTTGAAGCATCAAACAGCTTAACCATGAGCCTATCTTCTGTCCACTGACAGAGAAGATGATGAGATGATGATGCTGAGATGAGGATATGAGTTGAGCAAGTAGTAAAGCATGTAATTCATTTTAAATCAGCAGTCAAGCATGTGAAGCAAAATCACTATCCGCCTAAAAATGATTTCCACTAATGATATTTGGGGAGCAACATGAGCCAGAGACTCTGAGACGACGCCTGGTACTTGGTAGATGGGCGTAGCGGTGTACTCACCTGATACATGGCGTACTTGGGTATCATGTTAATACTGCGCAGCTTGTTGTTGGTGTTCATGAACATGATGGCGACGGGCCACAGCGATGTGATGGTGAGGACGCCCACGAAGGGATTGATCCAAATAGAAGGGCTGGTGACATCCATCTGTGCACAATGTGATGATACATGTGATGGTGACATCCATCTGTGCACAATGTGATGATACATGTGATGGTGACATCCATCTGTGCACAATGTGATGATACATGTGATGGTGACATCCAACTGTACACAATGTGATGATAGTGATACATGTGATGGCGATATCCAACTATGTACAATGTGATGATAGAGATACATAGTGATGGTGACATCCAACTATACACAATGTGATGATAGTGATACATGTGATAGTTATATCCAACTATGTACATTGTGATGGTAGTGATACATGTGGTGGTGATCTCTATACCCGAGTAGGTAATAAATGGTGGACATTTGGCTAAACACAGAGAAAACAGTGATCCATGTAATGGGGATCTATAACTAAACACAGAGAAGATAGAGGACAGAGGTTAAAGGGCTATTTCACTCAGATGGCATGTCCATTGGCCACCTGATGGTGAAACAGGGGTGCACCATGAATGTCATGAGAATGCAGTCGATGTGAAACGGAAGGAGCAGAGAGGCGTAGGAACTCACGTCAGACGGATCAAAGTTGTCGTTGGTCCAAAGTATGATGGAGAGGATGGACAGGGCCGTCTTCAGGATGGCGTACTGCAGGGTCCCCAGCTTCATCCAGAATATCATCCTCCTGAACACACCGCCCGCACACGTGCATATTCGTATTGTTACTTGAGGTTATGATATCACAATAAACCCTTGATCAAAATGTATTGTTACATTGGTTTTCTAAGTGACTAAGGCTTTCTAGATAAATACAGGCCCTTTGGTGCACCCCAAACTCTTTGCTCTGTTACTAAGTCCTGTTTTCCAACTTCACTGACAGATTAAGGACACATTCCCATAAAGGCAAGGCCAGTTTATTTATACAGCACCCATCAAACACAAGGCTATTCATAGTGCTCCACAAAGGATGAAATCACACCAAAACAACCCCCTCCAAAACATCTCGCTGGTACTTCTAAGAATGTCCGTGTCCAGATACACGTTCCAGCTGTCCAGCACACGGACACGGACTACAGCTCTCTGTTGGGCCCTGACCAGCAGTCCAGATGTGGAGTCACCATCACAGGCGTAGCCACGGGCGGGCCTGGATGGGCCTAGGCCCCGCCTACTTGTCAGTCTTGCCCGTTCAATCAGAGGGCTTTCCTAGGTTTAGTGCAGTTTTGCGCGAATTTAAAAATGTTTCCGCGTAATTTGTCAGCTGTGATCACATGCCTTTGATCGTTTCGTCCTCAAGTCTACGATATTCAAAATCCCAATTCATAATTCATGGCCCCCTAGCACAAGCTTTCAGTAGCTTATTTGGGGACCAGTTCACATGCATGGACATTTCATTACATATCTCTGTATCATGTATCATGTATGTTAATAAAATAAAATAAAATAAAATAAAATCAATACCCCCTCCCCCCCCCCCCCCCCCCCCACCGCTGTGGCTTCCTTAGCCCACCCAAAAGTCAGAACCTAGAAATGCTCCTGCCTAAGTTATGTTCAATCAAATTGGCTTTGACCGCTCGTTTTTTTCTGTGCCCACCCATTTGAAGGTTTGTGGCTGGGCCACTGGTCTCCATGGTGTTACCGTGTGAGGGGCACCCGAGGCAGGCAGGGACAGCAGCAGCAGCAGGGCCCCGTGCTGACGAAGAACATCTCCCCGGAGTAACGCTTCAGGAACGCGTGGGTGCCCCCAAACTCCTCGATGAGCAACACCAGCACCTTGTACACCACCACTGCAAAGTAACTGCACACACACGCACACACACACACACACACACACAAACACACGCGCACACACACACACACACACACACGCACACACACGCACACACGCACACACGCACGCACGCACACACGCAAACACACGTTGTAACTACAGACACGTGTTATACTGCATGATGCAACGGTCCCATTTCCACGTAATACACATAAAACCCTCTTATAACACGTAATTACACCTTATCCCCATGCACACACACCCCCAGGATTAATGTTTAACTGAGGAACAGAGCAACGTTTTTTTTTTTTTTATTTTAGCATCAAACAAATCACGGTAGTGATTGCCAACGGCTCACCGTCTTCACATGTGTGGAGTGTGGATTACAGCGTCTGCCGATGGGGAATTGACTATGTTGATATGAAGCCATTCACAGTGATGAATCAAAGTGTCATCAGAACAGAGCTTACCTATTAGAAACCATATCAGTGAATATCACCGCTCTGGGCATCCACATCCCGAAGCACGCCATGGTGGCGATGGCCTGAGACACAGTGAAGCGCACACTCTATGAGTGGACATCATTGAGACACGTTTCACCATGAGCCCTTTCAGTTAACATCATCATCAGGAAGTCAAACGTATGGACGCTAAGACGATCAACAATTTGTTTTCCTTTTTTATTCTCCTTTCATCTGCTTTTAATGACCCTACTTACAGCAAGCGTTTATATTTAGGATTTTGTTGTGTATTTACGTCAGCTTCTGGCAAATGGATCCCATGAATACATTTGTATTATCTTCCAAAGTCCTCACTATACGGGGAAGCCACCGGAAGCATCCGACTTGTCCCTGTAAAGTTTAGTGGTTTACTCTTAGTAGTTTAAATACTCTTGAGGATCTTACGGGCGCGGCTCCATTGATCCACATGATGGTGGTCTTCTTGGGGTAGGGCAGCTTTCTGTAGATGTACACACACTGCTCCAGGTACAGCAGCAGGGAGGTCACCGCCATGAGGGTCAGCGTGGAGAAGAGACAGAGGCCAAACACATCCAGCCCTGTCCGGAGACACAAGGAACTCAATTATGATTGGATAATTGATGTGTTGATTGATTCAACGGTTTATGTTGATCATTACATGTATGTAAATATATCCAAAACAGCAAGTATGACCTATGCTGTGCATTTTATAACAGCTACAAGAATAATGATAAAAAAGAAACATTTTCAATGTACTTTATGAATGTATATTCCATGGTGCACTTTGAGCTTCATTCAATTGTTAGTTAGTATTTGTTAGAGTAGGGTAGTTATCAAAGACAGATTTCTTCACAATAGTGAAGTTTCTCAGACATGGATATTCTACATAATATGTGACTGTGTTACATACACAAGTAGGGGTTTTGGGATAGAAGGTGCCATCCATTCATTCTTCCATTGTGTTTCCACACATAACCACTGATCTCATGCAGAATGGTTTGACCAGTGGACGCTTGTAGCTGCTGAATTCATTAGGGCAGTGATAATGAGCCACTATCTTTTAAAGAGAGATAAAGAAATATGGGTCACTTACCCTTTATCACGTCTATAGCCAACGGGGGTTTCTGTAAACATGCTGGATCAATCGTGACGTTGTGTACCTCCTCCATAGCGTGTGAATAAAGATTGTTCTCTCACAAGTACAAAGAAAAGTCAACCTCCAGTAAAAAATGGGAATGTGCAGGTTTCAGTAACATCAATGTTATTACACAAGACGTAAATATGGATAGACCTTCCTTATTTTATCGTAAAGGTAGCTTGGGGAGCATGTGGTCTGACTGAGAAAGCTTTTAGCTGTTAGTCTTTCTCTTCCTTAAAGTGATCTTCAGGTAATAAAGGTGTGATGATATACGGACATTTATGAGGTCACATCCTCCAATGCATCACTCCCCCATTCATGCACCTTCCAGACATTCTGTGTCAGCGGGTACTAGAGTCAGATTATCAGGAGAAAATTTTTACAGAGGATTTCTGCCAGTAAAGGATTCAGGATTTTGTGTAGGTATGTAGAATGACATTATCATTGAGATCTCTAATAATCTGTGTGTCAGTTTAGTAGAGTAGTTTGACAACATGAAATAATATTTGAACTTGGTCTGTGAATGAGATGTTGGTGTGAAACCAGTGAGGGACTATGCCCTTCAATTAAACAAACCTATTTGCTCAAGAGTTATCATCCATGGTAGTTCAACGTTAGATGATTATCAGTCGTTTGATTGTTATCTGATCAAGGTCAGCGATAAGATAAGATGGCCCATGTCATGGGATGTGATAGGCAAAAATTAACTTTCGCTGGTACATTGTGTTTTTTCACAGAAAATATATTCTTGTGCCATTGATCAAAGCGGAGCAAGATGCAGGTGTATCAGTGCTTCAGTGAGTGTAATGAACTCTTCCCCCTATGAGTCATGTATTATGAGTGCATTTTATGGGGCCGTGGCTGGGGGCAATTACACTTTGACCCAGCGGCTACGCTACAGCAAGGGGAATGACCTGCAGTCGTTCACCTTTCAAAGCTCTATATTCTGCTTGGGTTTAAGCTTGGAGCGCAGCTTTGTTAGGCAACCGTTTACTACAGAACAGAGAGAATGGAGAAAAGCCCTGACTGAAACAGAACCCAAACAGTGAAAAAACAATTGAAATATCACAATGAGTTGCTGTGTTTATTAATATATTTGTATTATTACCTTTGTGTAATGCCTACTTAGACCATTGGGTGCAGGTGCTAAGGTACGTCAAACTAGGCTAATGCTTTTATGGAGTGAAAACAAATGTGACATTTGAATGAGGCTTTAGAACAAAACATTTTAATTAGGATTTTGAACAATTTACAGAGATGTGCTACCTTTGCCATGAACTACATACCTATAGTTTTCTTGATTTATACTGTGTCAGTTGTGATTGTGACAAAGACCACAGCATATTTGAAAAATGACAGTTACTACAAGTAATTTGCATTATTGACAGTGAAAGGGAATTATTTGAAGACGGTCCTCACACACTTTAACAGACTGTAGTGCAAAGGGGATCTCAACATGTATTGTTATAAACAACGCAGAACACAATCCATGGTTTTGGAGTTACAAAGGGTTAAATTTGTGTTAAATCTTTCAGTATCAAACAGTTGGTACATCCCACGATCCAACAATCACCATGACAACCTGGTGCCATTACTCTTACATTACTCTACTTAAATGCAAATGATAATCTTGTTTAGAGCAGAAAAGTTACAAAATGTATACATTTAGGACCAGTTGTCTTAAATTTAAACAACCTTCATTTTACAAAGAAAATAAATAATTTAAATAAATATTTTTTTAGTTTCTTGGTTTTGTATTACAGAGCCACTGTGCATTACTGTTGTTTAATTACAAAAATTGTATACAACCTAGTAAAGAATAGAACAGAATGTTTGGTTTCATTTTAAACAAAAGATTTCAACAAAAGAACAAAAGAATCATAACAATAGAATCCTATTCACAAGTGTTTTGGTTTTTATAAAAAGGACTAGATGTTGAACCTTAAATGTTAAATCTTTGGATGCTTATCTTGACCTTTCACTTTAAAACCTATGTGAGTAAGAATGTAACAATGCAAAAAAAAAAAAACAGCAGCTGAAAGCTTAATAAATAATACAATAAATAGAAATAATAAATATACATAGTGCAATGAACAATGGCAATCTAACAACTTTAGCTTAGTGCACATGGTCTCAACCATTATCCTAAAAGGCTTGTGTCGATATCGCTCGCCTAATTGGTCAAACATAGCATGTAGCGCATACTAACAACGTCATTAATGTAAACAGCATGACTTAAGTGGACTTTGAGTGGGTTTTAAAGAGCAACAAATAAAACGCATCTGATTTGACGTGAACACAATTAAACAGACCGCGGTGCCGGTCCCTGAGGCAGGGAGGCCGGGTCAGGTATTAGGAGTGAGTAGGTAAGTGAAGTCAGTTCTGTTATCGTCTCTCACACTAATGCCGCTCCATCGTCCCCAGCACGCAGCCCACATCACGGGCCAGAGAGACTGGCCAGCTTTTTCTTTTTTTAACACTGGATTTATAAAATGGCACCAAATGCCAAATTTGAAACCAATGGGCAACGTGAAAAACTCACATTGATAGCAAAAAGGAAGATTAAAACCAACCGCCGGGCTGAAGCGCGCTAAACCAGCGGTATTGAGATGTAATCTACGACTTAAAAATCGGTTGGAATCTTTGGCAGGTTACGGCGCCCCCCCGGGGGTTTCCACATGGCACAAAAATCACCTCTTTCTGTAACTCTGGACCCTCCGCTCAGCGTGACCGCCTGCACCACATACACCGCGGGCGGACTGATCGCAAAAAAAAAAAAAAAAACGCGCCCGCAGATTACCAAACCATGCCCGCAGATTATTAAACCGTGCCCGCAGATTAGTAATCTGTGATGTCGGATTACCAAAATGCACCCAGATTACCGACCTGTGTGTACGGATTATTTGCGATGCGTACGCACTGGTTTCCATTCACGGCTTGTATGCAGGAAGCCACCAATGTCATTCCGTGGCTGTGGTTTGGCGTTCTGTACATCCGGTTCGGTAATCTGTGGGGTGCGGTTGACAAACTTGAGGGTTCAGACGTTACACATATTTTTCTACCATGTGGCCTTAGGAGGGCTCTGTAGTGAGCAGTGAGAACCAATGGCGCCATACCCTGAAATTGAAGAAGATTGAGAACATCAGGACTTCTCTACATTATCCTTAAAATGTGGAGGAAGACTCCGTGTTCACTTTGGGAAAATGACTACCTCTATGAACATCTGACTGAATACACACCCACACACACGCGTGCACACGCACACACGCACACATACCTGTTATACACTCTCCATGGTAACGGAGACTATTTGGTCTGCAGCTGGAAGGCACAATTTATGTTTATTTTAATAAAAAAAATGTGTATTCAGTCATTGTTACAGAATGTTTTTTTTTTTCATGACAAAGTAATGTTGCACTGTGAGCCCGGTCACAGCTGAGGACTACACACCAGGTTTCTCAGAGGTGACCACCACCGTGGGGGGCCCGCCGTTGTCTAGCAGGTTCTCTCCAGACGTAGGACTGCAATTACAAAATACAAAATAAGAAAAGGGACATTCGTCCTGTTTCACAGGCTCAGTCCCTAATTATAGTCAAATGGGATGGCAGTAGCTCAGTAAGTAGAGCGGGTGGACAGAGCGGGTCGTCCACTAACTGTAGGGTCGGCGGTTCGATCCCCTTGATCCCCCCCTCCTCCTCCAACATGTCGAACCCCACAAATGTACTGATTGTAAGTCGCTTTGGACAAAAATGTCTGCTAAATGCCCCTTTACCAAATGTAGAAAAATCTAATAATTTCAGTTGTTTTTCATGGTAATGTCAATATGGTGAAGATTTTATGGAAACAATTATGAACATGTCAACAGTACAGTCAATTGAAAAATTGGCAATGGCACTTACATTTTTCCATTTGGTTGGAGGATTTGATTGGCTTGCTCAGGATCTATGTGGACCAATCGTGTGACAAAGGTGTGTCCATCCCCCAGACTGGTTAAATACAACCACACACACACACACACACACACACACACACACACACACACACACACACACACACACACACACACACAAAAGGGTTTAACAGATTTATGGATATATACTAATTTGTGGGGAAACTTCTATACAAAAGCGATACTTTAAACCAGCGATACTCAACCCGTGGCTCGCGAGCCGCACGCGGCTCATTTAAGAGTAGTTGCGGCTCTTTTAAGTCCCACTTAAAAAAAAAAAAAATCTAAAGAAATCTTTAAAAAAACGAAAAACAAAAACATTGTCAGCAGAATTCATCAACATTTCATTATCACTCACAAGTCACACATCAGTCATCACACACATCAGTCTATTAAGCCGCCCCCCCTCCATCCCTCTGAACAACCAATCACAAATCATTTCAGGTTTCGCGCTCTGATTGCAGTATTATCCATATTCTCAAATGCATAATGGTTTCAGGGAGGAAAGGAGCGTTTTGGGATTGTGGCTCTTGCAAAAATATTTTTTCGTCAATGTGGCTCCTGATTAGGACAAGGTTGAGTACCACTGCTTTAAACCAAGTGTTTAAATTTTTCTACTACCCAAAATATTACACTTTCCTGAAATGGAGTACATGATAAATGCAGCGGTCATGGCGCAGTTTGGTGTGCAGGAAGAGTTACCCCGAGAAGACAGGAAACAGCCAGAGTCTCTTCCTGTCTCCAAACACCTCCGCGACATTCCGGCTGAATCCAAGAGAAAAGCCATTCTTATCTGGACCGTTTCGGAAGACTGGAGCCCTCATCGCCTCTGGAAGAAGGATAATTCAACATTAAAAAGGGACAACGAGGATCCCAAACATTACAGACATCTATAACGTGTTTTTTTTTTGGCTTCTAGGGGTCTCTCAATAAAAACAATAACAAAAGATATAGTTTTGATATAGTTTGATGATGTCATGAAGTTAGGTGGGATCAGGGAAGTTGTTGAGTCTTCATCACCATTGCCCGTGAAAATCTATCTGGTGTGACTCAGAAATCATGTTCACGGAAGGTTAACTTGCTAACTCACCATTAAATGACTGAACAACCCATACCGCTGTAGCTAACTTTATATAGCTTTAGGCGTTACGCTTGTTGAACATTGTTGTAACGTTGTAACGTTACAACCGTACATTTTAGCTTAATGGCTGGTATGAGCCACTTGTCGTGGTAAGCTAGATCGATATTGAAATGTCATATCAATAAATTAGGTCTCAACTGGATTACTGCTTCCTGTGTTTACCGGTGTAGGGTGGGAACATTCCTAGCCGGGACCTTGTGATTAATGTGGTGATATACGTGGGGGTCTGTCTTTTGTTGACAGACTGCAGAGTAACTCAGGATAATTAACTGCATTTCCTCTCCATTGCTCTTCTGACCCACTCCCAACCATCTGGGGGTCAAAGAGTCACACCTTTCACTTTGAAGACACAGACGTGGGGTGAAAGGGGGAAAGTATGTGGAAATGATTGTGTTACTTTACTATGTAATTCTCATGATTAACTCTGCAAGTGTAGTAAAATGGTCTCGGTCTCATAAGGAAATTAGATGGGTATTATGTGAAATTTAGAGGTTATGATTCCCAATACACTGGAAACTAGGCAACGCCCAGTCAGCTCTGCTGAGGATCAACCATCCCATGGACCCTTGAAACCAACAGCAAACGGTCTTAGAAAACAGAACACTCAGTAGATGATCTCCTAAATAATGCCGTCGCGTAACGGGAAAAACAGTATATAGGGACATGAGGGACACTGCTCTTGGAAGCCATCTGTATCCAGAACTCCCCATGCTTCATGCGTGTAGCCACTTTACAGCAACCCAGGTATCTTCATTCTCTGATTATTATCTTGTATTCTTTGTATGACTTTCTGTAGTCTTTTTATAGTGTTTTTAAAGATTCATTCCTTATTGGGTGTACTTTGTTATTTGGTTAGTAACTTGTACCTGTCTAATAAAGTGTTATTCTAAGTTGAATATTCTAGTCCAACCGGCTTTTCATTCATCATTGCAGTTGAACATTGCAGTTGAACAGTTGAATTTTACCTTTTATTTGCATACTTATGGAAGCATCTCATTTGCCAGGTAGGTCTCATATAACCTTGATACTTATCTGAAAAAAACCTTTTTACAATGATGATAGTAAACCATTTGATAGTAAGCCATTGTGGCCCAAATGTACATAACAAATTCTGTATTGACTCGACATCAACAAATTCTGAGAATAGCTCAGAATAAGGCCATTAAAGTCTCCCATAGAGAGATGATACTGAGAGACACACTGCCTCATGGGATATCCCACACAGACCAAGGAGCCAGTCGGTGTAAATTAATCGGACACTTCTCCTTACGAAATAGGAGGGGCAGTCCTACACTGCCGCATATCTAGGAGTCATATTCCTCGCAGATGGCACACAGCCACCAAATTTATTGAAACAACGTTGTTGCCAGCTCTCGATGGCACATATTGGCAAAGAGGAGCCATTACTTAGCGGTGAGAGGCATTGCTAGGTTACCGTTGGTGGTCCTGTTCTGGCCTATCAGCCAGAGGTGGTAGCTGAACAGACACAGGATGCTGATGAAAAACATGGACGCCACCAGGAACAAGAAGAGGATGTGGAACTTGGCATGGGAGTCCTTCAAATGTTTCTGTAAAGAAGGGAGGGAGGGTGCGTTAATAATGTATTCATTCAGTGCAAATTCACTGTGTCACACATTTCCATAATTTGTATTGATTTCCTTGATGGACAGGGCGGGCTAAGTGTAGTCAAGTGCTGCCAGTTCACTATCATCACTATCACCTCACTATCATCTAAGATAAAAGCATCTCCTAAATCAAAAAGTGTTTGAAGTGTTTTTCAACCTATGGTGCACGATGGTACTGCAGGCGGTACATGAGATCGTATTCTTGAAACAGACACATTTACAAGAGGAAAAATAAAAAGATAACTGACAATAAAAATACAAATTGTTCTGTAAATAAAGTATTGTGTTTTGTTCCAATGAAAAAAAGTGCATTACATCAAGTTTTCAATTGTAGGGTTTTCCACTGATGTTTTGTGTTAGTGTGTTTGCCAAATAAGCTTTTTCCTTCCACAGTGTCCCACTGGCTGTGGCCTTCTTGCAGTTATACTTGTGTATGAAGGGGATGCCGACACTCTGTGCTCAACCACTGCATGCATACTTCTCTATTTTTCAGCGTTTGCATTTGAGGTGGTACGCACAACGTCTCGGTAACAACTTAGTGGTGCAGCTAAAGGCCCTTAGACACGTCACAGAACCAGCTTCTATGAAGGCCGACCGTTCGATTCCCATCTCCTGTGTCTTGGCCAAAAAGCTGCACTAGAACCCACCGCCAAGACCAGCTAGCACGTACATTCTGCACCTGCAAGGGAGGATATAACTCTCCCTACCAGTAGTTGGCGGTAGTCTGTATTCCTCCTTCAAAAAGGTACATCGGAAAAACCTTGGGACCGCGGGCGTATGCAAACATGAAACATTTGCCTTCCCCTTCACACCACTCTCGCTCAGACGTGGAACAAAGATGATCTTTTTGTGCGTGCCCTTGCGACCATGTTATCAGCTGCTCTGCTCACTTCTGGTTCTCTTCTCGTGCATTGAGTCGCTTGAAGCTGAACAACCAATCAGAGTGACTTCTCTCACCGACGTCCAGGGTCTCAAGGTCTCAATGTGTGAATTGTAAACATATTGATTGATTGACAAGGACGGGCTCAAGACAAGTCATGTTGAATTCACTACATAAAAAACACTAGAGGGTATCAAATGATCCCTTCTGGGGGACAATAGCAGCACTCATCTTGTGGCCTGGCTGAGGAGCTGGATAACAGCTGCTATTGTGCACAGGGAGGCTAGGAGAGTAGCGCTGTGGTACTGAGAGCAGTACTTTGGTACCGAGAGTAGCGTCGTGCTACTGCCGGCCTGGAGAGGGATACTTGGTCTTAACTCAGCACGCGGAGAGTCGACCATAAGATGGAGCTCTCCAGCAGTAGCTCCAAGCCACACTTAAGACACAATGAACACACAATGCCTTTCTCCAACGCGACTGATGTGATGTGAGATACTGAATACAACAATAATGACCAGGCAAGGCATCTTGTTCACGGATGCCTAAGGGTAGGCTGCCGACATTGGGGTTCACACTCACAACCTTTCAGCAGGGACACTCCAACCGCCAGACTATCCTGACTCTCTAGTTTTAACTACTGTCAATTTAACGTATACATTTTTGCGTTAAAAAAAAAGTCCTGTGGCGTCTGAATTATGCGACAACGTGTTTTGCAGGTGAAGATGCCGTTTCATTTTCTTTCGCTAAAAATGTGTTTCGAGCACTCATTCTGCTCCCTGACGTTCTCAAGCTTTGTTAACCTTCTGGATCCAAGATGACTGTATCGCCAATGACATTCTGTCAGTTCATTCAGTGTTTCATATGTCATGAAATAGGAATGTCTTTGCATGCATGAATGTCTTTTTGCATGCATTCGATTCTGAATCTATTGACATCCTTAATTCTGCAACACTGCAATCATAAAGGAGACGGTGTCTTATACTCACGGTCCAGAACATGATGAAGTACTGGATGACGGTGACGGAGATGACCAGGCAGTACATGGATCCGTAGCCCAGGAACAACACAAAGAACTTGTAGTTGGAGAAGCCCACGCAGTTATTCACCCTGAAATGAAGAACATTGTAATTCATAATAATACAACTAAATAAATAATAACGTTTAGTCAGTCAGTTCGAAGTCTCACAAGTCAGACAGAATAACGTCTTCAATGTGATGGCAGAATGGGAAATGGGTCTCTACTGGAAACAACCTGGCTGGCAGAACCACCACAATCGTGACGTGGTTGACCACAGATCTCGGACCCAGAAGAGGTTCAAAAACTAAAACGACCGCATCGTCTTCCCATCGTCAGCATCCCTCCTTGGCCAAGAGCAACGCAAACCCGGCCAGCAGGTGGACAGAAAAGCTACCAAAGTACTGTCCAGACACAGACGTCAGTAGACACGGGGTCTGTAAAGGTTTGAAACCACGTTGTCTGTCCACCGTCTCACTGGCCACCGTAGCAAACCATTTGTTAAAATAGTCTCCTGAAACCTCCCCTATGCACTCGGAGGAATACATCCATAATACAACAGGAAACGCTGCATGACTCCAGGACAAGCACTTCCTGGTTTCCAGCCCCGGAGCTTTGCAGGTTCCCCCGGGACACTCGGCTATAGCATGGTGGAACTTCTGGACCTGAGATCAGTCAGTGAGTAAAATATCCTACCAGGGGCAGTGATGGTCCATCTTCAGAACACACCTACAGGAGAATGGAGAACCAGAGAGCGCTAGAGTTAGGGGCTGTCGTATGATGTGGGCCTGTGACGTACTGCGAATGTGATTGAGGGTCCTGAAGGAGCAGAACCAGCGGGAGGCGAGAGGAGGCCTACTCACGTCTCACAGGTGGAGCAGTGATGGCAGCGGTCCGGTTTGATCACCTGGCAGAAGTCACAGTAACGCACGGCTGCAGGGAGCAAAGTGGCAGCAGAGTTATTAATACGGTCTGGTGTTAGCTAACAGACACACACACACACACACAATGTTCTAGCAGGGACAATTGAGCTCTGATTTGTGTTTACATCACAACAAGTCCTTTAGCAGATGCCTTTATGTCAATGTGACAACAACCAAAGCACACAATCAATATGGGGGTAACTGTAAATAAGTAGCTGGAGGGATCAGAACACATGTTTTGTATCGACGTCATTTTAACTGTTATTCCAATAAAGTTACAAAATAGATCATAACTTTAACCAAAGTGTGCTGAGATTTAATACGGGATATTAGAGCAATGTGCAGAGGACTGGGAGAGGTGTGTATTGATCCATGAGGATGTGGTGCTTGGGGGTGTGACAGTCCAATGATGATCATCAGTGGTTGGAATGGCACACAGACACCCTCACACAGCGTCACGGCCCCAACACACGTCACAGGGCTCTGCTTTCAGCGCTCTTTCTAGGACATTCTCCACAACCTCTTTGTGCTCACAGTGGTTCGTGTTTCACAGCACACGCAGTCAGTAGCGCCCTCCCCCTTAACCTCCCCCCCTATATCTATTGAATGAGGAGCATGAGAGATGAACCTTTGTTTGTGATCAATGAAATCTGCGAAGGAAGCAGCTTGAGTAAGGAATTATAAGCATTGACATGCATGCAGTCCTCGTGAAGGACATCAGCCCTAATGCAAACACCATGACACATGGCAGTTCGTTTACATTTGAGACAATTCTATTTTTCCATTATGCGGGTGAGTGGGGGTTAACTTGAACATTCCATGTTCTTTTTAAAAACATATACCGATCCCCCTCGGTTACTCTCACACGCTCGCATTTGAATGCAATTCGTTTTTGTTTCGTTTTTACTCATCACATCCTGTATTAATTTAACAGTACGATTCCTTATTGAGGCGGGCGACCGCCAGGCCTGAGAGTTAACATGTTAACAAACATAGCGGGTGAAGTTAGCATGAACTTTGCAATTATTGGCAAAATGTGTTTCATTCAGGGGCGGATAATTATTTTGAATGCATCTCCGCAAAAAGTAGTGTGGTCAAACTCATTACCTACAGACAACTATGCATCTTTTAGTTGTTGAGTTCAGTTGTTTAGTTTGGTTGTTGTTTATGGTAACATCACATTTTTCCATGACATGTTCTAGTGTGGGTCATATCAGTGAGAGGTCCTACCGCCCCCTGCTGTGCGCGTGTACACCGGCATCTCCAGCACCACCTTCTTCAGGAGCTCCTGCTGAACCTCCACCCTCTGCTCCCTCTCATACTGCTCCTTCTCCGCCTTGGGAAGACCAAACTGGGACCACAGCAGACAGACCATCGCCGTAAATAACACAGGTGTTCACAATGGACATACATCATTTATGTTTCAAATCTGAAAATAACAGAAAATTGGCAAATGTGTACTGCTATACTATGACTACAAGAGGTGTTCTGTTCTGAGCATGTCTTTGACCTTGTTCATTAACTTGCATTGGACAAAGTCTATAACACTAACTCCAGATAACCAAATAAAATAATATATATATGGAGTTTGGTGTTCTTTTGTATGAGGAATGTTTGTTTTATAATTATACAAATCTATACAAAAGAAATGAACACACATGCACGCACACACACACACACACACACACACAGACACACACACACACACACACACACACACACACACACTCACAGAGTTAGAGGGAGAGGCTGGTGTGCTGCAGATGGTCTTCCAGTAAGACCAGATAAACAGGAAGAAGAAGATGTGGAAAACAACCAGGTAGCTGACTTCACAAAACAAGACAAAAATGATTCAGAGGAACTGCATTGATGTCTGTGGAAAAATTACCAGTGTTAAACAAAACACAAGCTAAAATGTGCGTTACATGACAAATTGGACACAGTAAACAGTAACAGATAGTAATGCAATAGGGTGAAGAACTATTAACTATTATTAAAATGTAGCCCATTTCCCTGCCCAGGTAAAAGGTTAAATACAAACTCTTAATTAAATTAGAATGTAAAATGTCTTTAATAAATCAAATCAACAAGAATTAAAATAAATTAAATATAGTGAAACTATACGACTTATAAAAAGGCATAGTATTTGGAAAAAAAAACGAATGAAGGCCTAATACATGTATTTTAGTGTGACTTACTTCGTTCTGCATCGTTGGGGATCGTATCTGTTTAAGAGAAAGCAGAACAAAAAGTGCTAAGAGATGGGAAATAAAGAAACAAACGGTTCACATTGGCTATACAATAAAGCTATGGAATAAAGGCCTCGCTACAGCATATCTTTGGCCTGCCCACCAACTCCCCATCCATGCCCCCTTCAGCAGCCTGGCACGGACAGCTCGACCAACCAATCAGAGGACGCTTTGTTCGGTGCCTTGGTTCTACTGTCCCGGTCCCCTAGCAACCCGGCTACCAGCTACCCGGTGAAAACGCACACAGGAGCCGGTGTTGTAGAAGTAGTGATGGCCCAGTACATGCAGCAGGCATGTACCAACACTTGAGTTTCACTTGAGTGAAAATGTTTCTTTTATTTAAACATGTATATGTGTGATACAGTGCAGCATTCAACAAGGGCAATGCATTACAGTGTTCGCATTCATTGATCTGATGTTAATACAAACACATTATCACGTATCATTGGCATTGTACATCGATGTCCTACATTGCATATGCATAGCGTATTGTATGAACGACATTGCGTTCATAGTGTGCAAACTGAGTAGTTTTTCAATTATGGTAAGGATTAGAATTGATGAAAGATGATTACATTGATCTATATGTAGCAAACCATAACTATTATAACTATTATAATCTAATAACTGAAAGTGACTTTGAAACTCAAATGCATCACCAATATACAAGTGTCTGGCCAGATTTATATGCAGCATTTACACATTTCTAATCTCGTTAAATCGGTTTACAAGTAGCCTATGGCATAATGAGCGGTCTTAATGGAGCAATTCAAAACATGTTTTGTGTAAACCGTTATTGTGTGTTACATGACCGGTTTTACCAAACAGACTTTAAACTGTACGACTCCATCCCAAGGTATCAAACAGTAGAATGTATAATCTTGCACCCATGCACTTATTTGAACAAAAACTTGTTGTTCTACAAAACATTTCCATTCAATTGACAAGAGTTTGGAACACTGGTCAACTCTGAGTCACAATGTGATTACTCAAAATGAAATGAAAGTAATGAATAATGTACTTACACACACATAGTTCCACGACATATGCATAATACGACCAGAAAACAACAAGGTTTATAAAAACGACAGGTACCCAGTTTAGAAGCCTTTTGCAGGACTTCACCACATAAGGAGCCATCTTTAATCCGCGTGTAGACAGGACATTTAGGACTGACGTCACAGATTTAAAGGGACGGCTCCAAGGTTGATGGAGAGGGCATTCAGAGGCTGCGGGAAAGACCGCGTGGTGTTGCGTGGTGTGTACATAGTGTGTGCTTACATTTAGTTTTAGCCCATGCACCGAGTTTACTAAGAAAATAAATCAATATTTTCCAAACAAAAAATACTGCTCTGCACACAAACGCTTGGGGAAAGTATGTTTCACACTAAGTATTCTAATATTAGAACTATTTTGATATTGATGATATTTTCCACTTTAGCCTAGACTAAGAAAAACTAAAAAGCTGTACATAGTTAATATAACTTTAAGTTAAAATGTTTAACATTTTGACATTTAACATTTCAAACAAAAATAGAAAAACAAATATGGATATGAAAGAAGAATATTTTATTCCCATTAGGCTAATTGTCAAGTGTATGTCATGCAAATTAAGTTATTGCACATTCAGATATACATTCATAAAGACACATTTAGAATGTCTTTTCTTAAATATGTCATAAATACACCCACACACTCCTGGCAGCAGCAGTTTTAAAAGCAGTATTTTATCAAAACAGATCTATTCTACATTGATGATTAAAACTTTGCTGGCACCTTAACATCAGCATCAGTTCTTAATTCATGAATAACATTTTCCTGATTGGCCGACATGTTGCCGGGAAGATCAGAGGTCAGTGCATGTTCCTACTGTAGGAACTGTTCGAAGGGATGGAGGAGGAGGAGCCCCCCTTCTTCCGGCGTGAGATGGGGGAGGATGGGGTGGAGATGGAGGAGGGAGGGGAGGTGGGGGAGGAGGTGGGGGAGGTTGTTCTAGGGGAGAGGGAGCGTCTCCTGGTGGGACTGCTGCTGGGGGACCCTCGGGGGGAGGAGTAGGGGGAGAGAGCCTGAAGCATCCGCCCACTACGTTCCTGGATGGCATGCTGGGGGAGAGACGGACAGACAGACAGACAGACGAGAGAGAGAGAGAGAGAGAGAGAGAGAGAGAGAGAGAGAGAGAGAGAGAGAGAGAGAGAGAGAGAGAGGGTCAGAAAGAGAAAGAGAGAGAGAGCGAGAGAGAGATAAAGAGAGAGAGAGAGAGAGAGAGAGAGAGAGAGAGAGAGAGAGAGAGAGAGAGAGAGAGAGAGAGAGAGAGACACACACACACACACACACACATTTTATTTTGGGTGCCACCCTGGGACGACCACAATCTTGTTGCAGTATCATCTGCATGAGGATCAGTGAAGCCCTAGTTACCCAGGCTCCGTCAGGACCGAAGAGCTCCAGGAAGTTCCCAATGAACTCCCGGCTCTTCTCCTCCCACTTGTGGATCAGGTCCACGCTCTTCTCCTCCACGCGGTACACAAAGTGCTTGGACTTCTCCTCCACCGTGCGCACGGTCTCCTTCATCTTGTCCACCTGGTTCTGCAGACGGTACTTCTTGTCCTGGACCAGGGACACACAAAGAGAGAGTGTTAGCACACGGTTCAGAACCAGAATCAGCTCCGTTGGACAAACGTGCTGCAGAAATGACTGCTTGTTTGATGCCTGACTCCATGTACAGGACATCAAATATGAAAATAAGTTATAAGTACACATTAAAATAGTAAAATAATCAAATTATATATGGACTAAATATAAAAAATAGAAGAATAAAATAATGCATAAAAATTATTTATTACTATTATTAGTGTTATTATTATTATTATGAAACTCAAATGCAGGTCCTTATTATGATATCATTATTATTGTCAAAATATTATTAATTAAAAGTTCATATGAATATGACACATGTAGAGGTTCACTTCACAGGCTGGGGTGGATTATTTAATTATTAGTGAATTATTAATTAAATGCATAAATATGCTACGTAGATTAACTTGGCCTTGTTACAAGAATTTATGTATACAATATAATATGCTATTTACTGACGCATGCAAGGAGAATGACTTCTCGCTCTGAAATCTCACGAGAGCTGACTTCTCTCAGGAAGAGAATGGTGGAAATCTGAGTGAGGGTGGGATTACAGAAAGTGCAGCTCAGTGTTATCTAAAAGATTTGGATGAAGGCCAATTGAGATTGTTATGGCAATAGGGACAAATCCTGCAACAACTCAACCCCAGTGAGAGAGACACTTCTCCTTGTTAGATACAACAACAAGCAGACTGTATCAAGCGAAAGGTGAGTAAATCTCTGTAGGGATCTCTCTATGATGTTGTCAGACACTTGTAATCACAACATGTTTCCACCTGTGCTCTGTGTTGTGGTTTGTGGTTGTAACAGCTGAGGCAACACTAGGCCAATTTTAATAATGGTTGTCTGCTTTTTGAAAGTTCATGCTTTCATCTCTGTCTCCCGGCGCAGGGAGAGTTGGACCCACGTTGATGAAGCCCACGTTGAGCTCCCGGGCGGTGTACCCCCTCTGCAGGTTACGCCGGACGTAGACGTCGTAGTCCCGAACGATGCGGGTGATCAGGTCGGAGGTCGAGATCCCCTCCGTACGCTGGGTGGCCACGAACATCCCTGTGGTATACGCACACACACATACGCACACGCACGCACGCATGCACACACACACACGCACACGCACGCACGCATGCACACACACACACACGCACACGCAAGCACGCACGCATGCACACACACACACACACACACACATGCACGCACGCAGGCACGCACACACACACACACGCAGGCACGCACACACACACATGCACGCAGGCACGCACACACACACATGCACATGCACATACGCACACACACACACACACATACACACACACACACACACACACACACACACATACACACACACACACACACACACACACACACACACACACACACACACACATATACACATTCCACACAGACACACACCAATGTGAAGCACTCCAGTCGGCACACACCAAGTCTGTGTGTGTGTGTGTGTGAGTGAGTGTGTGCGTGTGTGAGTGCGTTCACCTGCTTCCTTGATGTGTTTGTAGACGTCCTCCGATCCTGCCGAGGTGTAGGGGATATCATCGTGAGCCACAAAGTCAATCTGGAACCAAGAGAACACACACACACACACCCCATCACCACCCACACCACCTCCATCGCCTCCTTCCCCTGATCATGAGCCGCAGAGTCTGGAATCGTGGAACCAGGAAACACATTCCACACCACCACCAGCGGCCCCCACACCAGCACCAGCGGCCCCCACACCACCACCAGCGGCCCCCACACCACCACCAGCGGCCCCCACACCACCACCAGCGGCCCCCACACCACCACCAGCGGCCCCCACACCACCACCAGCGGCCCCCACACCACCACCAGCGGCCCCCACACCACCACCAGCGGCCCCCACACCAGCACCACTGGCCCCCGTCCCCTCCTCTCCGGGGGCAGACTCACCGTGTGGGCGCGGAGGAACTCGGGGCTGAGGGTCCAGGGGGCGTCCCGCACCACCTCGTCCACGTAGCGGCAGTGACGGAGCGCGTCGTAGCGCTCGTCCTCCGTCATCACCGTGTAGCCCTTGTACTTGTGGGTGAGCTCATCGCTGCAGACTGCACAACAACAACCCATACTACGTCACAATCAGAATAGCCCCTGTCCGTATAGCACCCTGTTGTTTTAAACAGGGTTTACACGGTGCTTTATAAATAGTAGTGGATTAAGACAGAATGAAGGATAGAGAAAACGTACGCACGTTAAAACAGAACACAGTGGGAGCAAAACCCCAGTTTCAACACGCAGACAGGGCAATTAAAAGGCCGTCTATGTGAAAAAGACAGGTTTGTCATGGAGTTTATACATGACGCAACACCTTACCTCCCACTATCAGGTGTGTGTTTGGGAAAAGGTTCTTGGCTTGCATAAGAGCGCGTGCGTGGCCCGAGTGGAACAGGTCGAAGATGCCATCGGCGTACACTCTAACCGGACGGTTGGCTGGAAAATAAAAGTTTGACAGAGAAGTTAGGTTTTTTTTTTCTGTTTGTGTTCCTGTTTGTGTTCCTGTTTGTGTTCCTGTTTTTTCCGTTTTCGTCTCTTTGGCTGAACCTAAGGCAGAAAAAAAAAGTATGCTGCTACACACACAAATAAGTTGAAGAGCAAATGTATTGAAGGCATGGAGGGGATGACGCTACTAACACCCAGCTGGTAATATTCATAAGATATGATGGCTTTCATTGGTGGGCCGTGGGCTCATTACCACATTATGTAACAACGAAAATCTTTCCGTAAATGTTATGGACATGGTTTTGTATTAATAAAGAATTAAAACCTTTATTATTACCAATTACATGTCGCTTATGTTTTAAATAGTCAAGAGTAAACAGAGCAAAAAACAAAACCTGATATAAATCCATGTCGAAGATTATATCACTCTTCTACATCAGCCCTCTGCACTATCACTGGTTAACTATGGCTACCCAGAAACCAGTTACTATCTGGTCATTGAAGCGGTTCCCTTTTATTGATCGAGCCCAGTGCCATTCTGTTGGGAGCTGAAAGACCTTAGTGACCACAACACTACCCTGCGCCCGCTGTCAACAGGGAACAGGAGGACATGAGTACCTGGGGTCCCTCTCCGCGCCTGGGCCAGGGTCAGCTTCTCAGCAGGGGGCGCTGAGTGACAGCCGTTACCTTTAGCAAAGATAGCTGGCTCCCTCAGAGCCTGCATGGAGACAGAATGCAGAGAGAATGAAGCCATTTCTCAGATGCCATAGTGTAATCAAAACCTTCCGCCAACTTTTACAAATGACCAAGACAACCTGAATGTAAGTGTTGACAGTCTTTGGCTGGTACTGCTACTAACGGTATTGAGCCATAGGGCAGCTTAGACACCATCAAATAGACATGACATAATCCCAGTATACCTTGTTTTTCAGTTGTACCATCATCATCATCAAAGGTCTGCCGATGATGGTATAACTTGTTTGTTCAGTTGTACCATCATCGGCAGACCTATCTTGAGCAGGAGCAGTAGCCAATTTTAGATGTGATTTTGTATTGTAGAACTAGTAATTGTACTGATGTAGTAATAGGTAATTAGTATTACCTATGTGTGTGCAGTGAGACGCAAAAATGACTTAAACATGCCTCTGATTAACTCCTCTATTTTTGAACTTTTGCTGAAGACAATATGCATATCATCAATCAATATGCTATGCTATATTAACTATAAATATATTAATATATAATATATTAATAATAAATTACAAACCAGTAGGCACTAGCCTTAAACACATTTTAAAGTAGGTTAATCGATTAAACATGAAGAATTATTGGCACTTGAGTCTGTTATTGAGTATAAGCCTACGTAATGGTTTCCTGGCACAAGAGATAACTTTAGTTTATCATCAGAATTAAAAGGAAAAAAAAAGATTACATAATATAGCCTATTTGGCACATTCACTGTGACTCACTGTGATTGCACACAGGCTGTGGAATGACTTGTCATAAAAATATCTTTGACCATCACACCACCTCCGGAAATTGACCTTTTGTCTCAAATACAAACCTACACAACCACACCCACATAGTAGACCGACCTACATCAGCAAACTGAATTATTCACAGAAATCATCGTTAAATGTAAATGACAATCACGCCATATTTGGAGCAGTTAATTATTACTCCACGTAATCTCTCAACGTTGAATTGGGGCCTGACAGTTGACTGATTGACAGAATAATATGACATTACAAGATTTGTACAATATTTTATTATAGGCATACCAGGGAGAAAAAAAGGCAGCCTCACCCTTCCGTTGGTTCCTTTTTTCTTCTGTGGACCATGCGGGGCCACGCCACCATTTCCCCCACGCCCGCGTTTCCTTCCCCCCATTTGTAGCTGTTGTTTCCCTGCTGTTCTTGTAGAGAGCCGCCGGTGTTCCACCTGTCAGCAGCACTAACACGACTGAAGGCTGCTCGGCTGAACCAGCGGTCTCCAGGTTTCTGCGGGTCTAACTTTACATTCTGCCGCCCTCCGTCACCCGGTGACGAGAAACCGTGGAGAACAAAGTTCAGGCCAACCGGGATTTGAGATTGGACTTATCGATATCGATACGATCAGGCAACAGATCAGGCCTGTGCAAGCTACTCAGGTGAAATTAAAAACTAACTATACTTTTTTTTATGGCTGAGAAGTGGAGTCCTTCAATTGAAACAAACTTTTAATGATTTTTTTTCATGTATAGGCCTAGGTGTGTATATGTATTTGTTTTGTAATTGTTGTGTATTTTTTAACTATTATGCTTCATTTGTCAGTAAAGCGGGTTTTACAGCTGAGAAATGTTGCAATGTTTTACGTGGCTCGATCATGTCGCCGCTTCTTTACTACGCCAATTGAATTTAAAGCAGTCTGTTCCATTTAACTTTACGGTCTTTGGACTCAGAGGAACACGTTGCCCCGCGGCACACACACACACACACACACACACACACACACACACACACACACACACACACACACACACACACACACACACACACACACACACACACACACACACACACACACACACAGAGCTGGCCGGTGAAACTGACAGTCTTCCAACCGTTACGCTGCCTCTCGTTTTGCAAGTTTATAGAGAAAACTTTCCAGGCAGCGTGTGTCAAGTGTGAAACCATCAAGGGTTGGTCACCACCTAGTGGTAGACGACCACGTAAGCAGACATTAATCGTAGACTCCGTTACTGTAATTGTTAACAGTAAATGGATATAACGGAATCTGACTGTGATTAGCCAGGTCCTGGAGAGAAGTGGAGTCGTTCAATTGAAACAAACTTTTAATGATTTCATTTTTTTTTTTTTCATGATTTCATAAATCATAAAACATTAATCAACAAATGTTTAATTGTATCAATAAAATAGCATAATAACTAAACAATGCTGACTAATGTAGACTACTTATGATGACATACATTACTAAACTATAGCAAAGTCTCTGACGCCCAATAATTGATTGGGCTTCATGAATAACTTCTGGAATAACTGTGAAGACCCTCTCTGCCTTCCTGCCGTGTCTTGTCAGTGGGCGGGGCCGAGGGTTGTCAGAGAAGTGGCAGCACATGTGCTCAATGAGCCTTTAAAAAGCTCTGGCTGCTTATTTTTCACCCTTCTCTCCTTCTTGAGGCAGCCTTTGGTTTTTGGTTAGGGTTTGGGTTCTAGTTTTACACCTTACAACACACACACATACACACACACACACACACACACACACACACACACACACACACACACACACACACACACACACACAAACACACACACACAAACACACACACACACACAAACACACACACACACACACACACACACACACACACACACACACACACACACACACACACACACACACAAACACACACACACACACACACACACACACATTGTTTCACACATGCACTCACCTACACCACTGATCTACTGACTACACCTGCCATATTTAACTAAGTTTCTTCTCTTGTTTATTATTTGGCATTAATTAGTTAATAAAACCGTTTTGCTTGGCTTTCCTTGGGTTGTGGCTCCCTTTTTGGCATGGCCGTGGGGCCCTGTTTGTGACATAACCAAGAGCAGTTCTGTCTAATAGAGTCCAGGTGAACGAGTTTGTTTGAGAATGGGCAGTAGTGTGGAAATGATTTACATTGTGCATACAACATAATACCTGTGTGTGTGTGTGTGCGTGCATGTGCATGCGTGTGTGTGTGTGTGTGTGTGTCTGTGTGACAAATATATGGCGGAGGAGGGAAAAGGGGAGAGAGAAAAATGCGAGATGGCGCTATAGAGAGTAAGAGAGAGAGAGAGAGAGCCAAAAAAATCTGAGACAAAGAAAGAGTGGGAGTAAAGAGACACAGAAGCGTGGCAGAGATAGGGGTGAGATGGGATAGAGAGCTCCATGTTGAGGTATGGGTCCAGGCTCACAGGCCGTTATTTTGTTACGGTCTGGGACATGCTGTAACTCGCACTGAGGCCCCTGGCATAACACGCATGCACATGCGCGCACACACACACACACACACACATATACATATACACACACAGGCATGTGTGTATGCAAAAATGTAAATCTCAGCAGGGCTGAAGTAGCAGTAAAGGTTGTAGTAAAAGCTGTGGTTGTTATTGTAGCAGTCATATAATTTGCATCGGAAGTAACATGTAGTAAGTGAAACAACACAACAAAAATAATACCTTTGTTTAAAATAACTGTCCAGATATTTGACAAGGCAGGATTAACTGAAGAACGTGACACACTGTGATTGGGAGAAAGCTGAAAGAAAGTATGATTTAAACATGAACAAAGACAAAGGCCAGCCACTCCCCACACGCCTGAACAGCTGAGAGGCAAAAACCTGCGTGGGTCTTCTGTGCTTCATTCGGTAAGAGGCAGTCAAGCAGGATTGGAGAGGCAGTGTGTTGTTTTGGGACACACCCATGTACTGTGAAACTCATCCAGTCACCTTTTCTGCCTGGCGTGACAGTGGCCTTTACCGAGTGTCATTCATTCAGTGTAGTCAGTCATGAGACTATTTGGTCGTCCGAACCCACAAACCTTCAGCAGGGTGTCCAACACCCTAACCACTAGACTAAACTAGGCAGAGAGTACTGTAGACTACCCTGCCCTGGAAACTTCTTAGTAACACCCTTCTTTGACAAACAAACGTCAGCAAACACAAATGGGATATGAGCCGGAACCATGGGGTGATTTAATGACACGTGCTCTCTGACTTAAGTCCTGGTTTACCTTTACAGGTGTCAGAAAAAAGGATTGGAATTTTTCACCTGTGTACCGAGTCAGCCTGGCCTGGGGCCAAGAGGGGGGCGGGGCCAGTGTGGGAAGTTAACACACTGGAGCCAGCATTGGATCCGAGGAAGAGGAGGAGTTCCTTCTGTCACTTCCTGAAACCAAGGGGGTGTCTTCGAGACCTCACCATGCAAGTCAATGAGAGCGTTGACACTGGTGGACTGTCAGAGTGTCAGGGCGAAGGTGATCAGGAGAGATCGTAACTGGACTTAACTGTCGACGGAGCTGTTTGTACTCCTCCACTGCTGAGACCGTCTGAAGCCCGGTGTTTTGTTTCAGTTTTGGTTTAGTGTGCAAACCTCAGGCTCGACCTTAAAGTATGTGTGTTTGGAAATGTCTGTTGTCCGCCTTGATAATCATCTGCATGTGGAGTGACAAAGGTAAGTTCTTTGGCTTGTTTTCATTTTATTTTGAGCGTGGTGAAACAGACACACATTTCCTAAAATAACTGTTTTTGGTGAAGTCATCAAGATCCCCATTTCTCTCTCTCTGTCTCCATCTCTCTCGGTCCTTTGGTCCACCCATGCTCTCTCTTGTGTGCCCCTTTCTGCCCCTCTTTCTCTCCCCCCCTCTTTCTCCCTTCATCTCCCCCTTTCCCTCTCTCTCTCTCTCTCTCTCTCTCTCTCTCTCTCCTTCTCTCTCTCTCTCTCTCTCTCTCTCTCTCTCTCTCTCTCTCTCTCTCTTTCTCTCTTTCTCTCTCCTCTCTCTCTCTCTCTCTCTCTCTCTCTCTCTCTCTCTCTCTCTCTCTCTCTCTCTCTCTCTCTCTATTCCTTTCACTCTTTCTCTTTCTTTTCCCCGCATAATCTCACCCCCACCCTACAACCACAACCCCCACCACACCCCCCACACCCCCCACCACACCCCCCACACCCCCCACACCCCCCACCACACCCCCACCACCCCCCACACCCCCACCACACCCCCACCCCCACCACACCGCCACCAGGCCGGGCGTGCGACAAGTTCACCGACCTGGACCTGCACCACGCCATCGTGGGCACGGAGGTGGAGGTCCGCCTGCTGCTCTACACCCGGGCCGCCCCCGGTTGCCCCCGCCGCATCCCCCACTCGGCGCCCCTGGAGATGAACCTGACGCTGCCCACCACCTTCATCATCCACGGCTTCCGGCCCACCGGCTCGCCCCCTGTGTGGCTGGAGCCCATGGCGCAGGAGGTGCTGACTCTGGAGGACCGCAACGTGGTGGTGGTGGACTGGAACTACGGCGCCGCCACCATCGACTACTTCCGCGCCGTGAGGAACATGCGCACCACTGCCACCAACCTCACCGCCCTCATCAGGACCATGGAGGTACGGCCGGGGGGGTTCTTACGGGCGGACTGGAGTAGACATGATGAAACGTAGGGGGGGGACCAGCGCGGAGGTCGCCTGGGTCCCGGCCTTGGGTCGGGTTACCGCTGGATTGGTCGCTGGATTGTTGTGGACTTGTGGGCTAAAGATATGTGATATCACGTTTGTTTTTGTTGAAACGTTTATCCAACCGGTTTGAAAGGTCTCATGAAGATCCTGTGTTTCAGACGCCCTAACGATATCACAGCCACGAGCAAACAACCAGCAGGGCCTTAGTGTGTTGCGTTTGCACATCCATTCACTGGGATATTGAGGCCAGATTTCAGTGCACAACACTGTGTCACAGGGTCAGAAAGGACGAGAACTGTTGCCTTGAGATGCTGCCGTAGCATTGTTCACTGCTACACTGCCACCGAGGTGGCTGTCTCCGGGCTCCTCCAGAACAAGGACACGGGAGGGTGATGTTGTGTTGCGTGATGCTCCTGTTTATCGTAGGGTTTGACTGACGATGAGACCACTGAGTCCACTCTTGAACGTGAACCAGCCATCATCGACACACACCCACTCCACAGCTACACTGTACGGGTTGTTTTTTGATGCTCTAATGGTGATAGGATAGTGAAGTGGTTAGGGTGTTCAACCTAACGCTAAAAAAAGCATCTGGGTTCGATCCCCAATGTCTACAACATAGCAGTAAGAATCCTTAGGGGGGCCTACCGCCCCCCCCCCCATGACCTGTGTCGTAGACTATTGCTCTACACGGTCCCATGGTTCACATATGATTCCTCTTCCACCACTGTTGGGGTTAGGGGTTTCCTGTCTGGTTACAATAAGTCGTTTGAGTTCTGTAAGATCTCTTCATGGCTAGCAAACTGACTTCCGCTTACTGTGGAATACTACATGTATTTAGTCATTCTAGCAAGCAGATTCATTTGTACAAAGTGACTTTCCAGTGAACTTTCTTTGTCAACACATGTCATTAAGGAGCGATTAGGGGTTACGGTATCTTGCTCAATGATGTCAGGTACAGGTAGAATGCAGACATTAGGGATCAAACCCAGAACCATTCAGCTGGGAAGTAAACAGCCTAACCACAAGGTAGGGTGACACAAGACTCAAACCCAAATGACAATTTATGTGTGTGTGTGTGTGTGTGTGTGTGACCTGGAACCCGACAACCACACTCCCATGAAACTCTGATCACAAGGGATCACCAATTCCGGTGTGCTCAGAGGGTTCTGTGTGTTGTCAGGCCCAGAGGATTTGGAGTCCTGAACCTTGTTTGAGAAATGCTGCAGTAGACCACGCTGTTCACTGTTCAGGATCTATCCCTGCCATTAATTGACTGACTCCTCATTCTGTCCAGGAATACGGTGCCTCGCTCGCCTCCATTCACCTGATAGGGATCAGCCTCGGAGCGCACATCTCTGGCTTCGTAGGAGCTGATCTGAACGGGGCCATTGGAAGGATCACGGGTAAGCAGACCTCTCTCTCTCTCTCTCTCTTTCTTGCTCGCTCTCCTATCTCAGGTCGCTCTCTCAGGTCTCTCTCTCGCTCTCTCACGCTCTCTCTCTTGGATTAGTTCTGCATTCGTGTTTGTGCAATAAACGGGAAACTCCACTGAATAAACAAGACTTCAACCACAAGTAGACCACAAGAACAGTTTTCCTGTAAATAATCTGAATCACAGGCCACATCAGTGAATGACACGAAAACAATCTGGAAAGATAATGTACATTTCATGGTAACAAAATGCATGAATCAACAAACCTATGTGAGCAAAAGTGAGTGAATAGGTATTTTTTTCCCTTTCAGTTGTAATTCACCCACAACATAAGCTACTGAGCTAATGCAAGCAAATCTTATTGTGTGTGTGTGTGTGTGTGTGTGTGTGTGTGTGTGTGTGTGTGTGTGTGTGTGTGTGTGTGTGTGTGTGTGTGTGTGTGTGTGTGTGTGTGTGTGTGTGTGTGTGTGTGTGTGTGTGTGTGTGTGTGTGTGTGTGTGTGCGCGCAGGGTTGGATGCTGCCGGGCCCCTGTTCGCTGGGAAGCCCCTAGAAGACCGCCTGGATCCAAGCGACGCACAGTTTGTGGATGTCATACACACAGATATGGACGGTACGCCGCTAACCTATTGACTTGGCTTGCTCAACGTGATTCTATTTGACGAATTCCGATGTGTGTGTGTGTCAAATGGACATAATAACTGTTTGCGTTTACAGCGCTGGGTCTGAGAGAGCCGCTGGGTCACATCGATTTCTATCCCAACGGGGGCGCGGACCAACCAGGCTGTCCAAAGTCAATCCTGTCCGGTAAGCGTTTAGTGGTTTCTTCTGGGGGAAGCGGCATTCTTAGCCAATGTTGTAAAACTACAAACGCTTCCATATGAAATCATACACATTTTATTGTGGGGGAAAAAATGCTGTCATGACATAATACTGTCAAGAAGCAATTGAACTGAGGTCGACGACCACCACGCTGGGTCGAATTTGTGTGACACTAGAAATGGATTTTCTTTTCCAGGGAGCGGATATTTTAAGTGTGACCACCAGAGGTCAGTGTTTCTCTTCAAAGAGTCGATGCAGCGGGTGTGTGACAACAGGGTCTTTCCGTGTGCCAATTACGACGACTTCCTCGACGGCCGCTGCACGAACTGCTCTCAATTTGGCGCACAAGGATGCCCAGTGTTTGGTTAGCGACACGTTTCCGGCCACTTACATCAACACCACATCATCCATGTATTTCACAACCTTCTGATAATCGGTCCGCTGCACAGTGGAATTTCTCAATGAATGTCTACGATATTCTGGGCATTTCCACAATCGTTGTTGCGCAATTTTGTGGCTAAGCTGTATGCTGGTTTTATGTATAGGCACCTCCTCACTGGAATAGATGACATAAACGGACACACACTCCCTAATTCTCTGTTTTGAGGTGACTCACAAACCTCAGTATCCTATTTATACTCACACTTATATTATATTCACATCACAAACCTCAGTATCCTATTTATACTCACACTTATATTATATTCACATCGGCTAGTGTAAATGGAGTCGGGGGTAGAATGACAATGACTAATTATCCTTTCATAATTTGTCTTATCATAAGGCTGTAATTAGCATTATGTTGACCAATCAGCTATCCCTTTTACATGGAGTAGAATGTACACATTTAAAGCACACAGTGAACAAAGTGCGCCTTGTCTTGTTTCTGTCCAGGGTATGGCGTGATGAAGTGGAAGGACTCCCTGGTGAGACTGGGACAAACCACAACTTACTTCAACACTAACGCTCAGAGTCCGTACTGCAGTAAGTCACCAAAATGGCTTCATATGCACATATACTATATAGCTACATATTAGTACTTTTCCTCCTCTCATCCGCATTTGTTTGTTTTTAAAGCATTTTACATACATACACCAGCCAGTCCTCACATGAGTGAGTGAGTAAAGACTTTGCAGGCTACATAGCTCTCATTTTGTGGCATTGGATTCGGGGTTGTTACTGCTGCTTCAAGTAAGTTCAACTGAAGGACTCATTGGAATCCTTTGAAACCGAGAGAGGATGCTCTAACCGTCCCTAACCTCCTCAGAAACCAACTACTGGCTGGACATTGTGACCTGGAACCAGGAGGTGCGGTGGGGCTACATCACCGTCAAACTCCACAGCAAAAACGAGTCCGCTAAGGCCACGATCGACCAGTACGTTTTAACAGAATTGTTGTGCCCTGAACCTTTCCATTCTGTACTGACCTTTTCCCTTGACTGTTACTGTTCTACCCTGACCCTCAGCCCAAATTTTAACTTTCTCCCCTCGCCCTAACCCTAAACCTCCTAAACATATCTGTTCTGCCATAGCCCTACCCTAACATCCCTAACCTTAACATGACTTTTCTTTACTAAACCTAAACTTAGGCACCTAAAAGAGACCTTTCTGTACTAAGCCTAACGTTAGGCACACTAAACATGACCTTTCTGCACTAAACCTAACCCTAGGCACCTAAACATGACCTTTCTGTACTAAGATTAACCCCAGGCACCAATTCTGCAATTTTCCAGCTTGGGATCAATAAAGTATAGCTATCTAGCCATCTATCTATCTATTGCCCAAGTCACCTTAATCCAGAACCTCATCTTTTTGGGGCCACTTTCGGTCATAACCGTAAGCATTACCCTTCCGTCCTTAGCCTTACCCGACACCACAACACCAACCGTAATACTCATCGCCACTGTTCAGACACATTCTTGCATAACTCATTTCTGACCATCAATTTGCCTGTTTCCATTGTTCTGGGCGTTAGCAAGAAGCTGAGGTTGGAGAAGTACACCGAGACGCGGCTATTGGCCCAGTTGGACAGAGACATCGAGGTGGTGGACAAGATGTCGCTCTCTTTCTCCTCCGCCATTGTTTTCGGGCCGAAGCACAAACTACGGATTCTCCAGCTGCGCCTTCAACGCCTCGAGGGCCCCAGCAGGTGGGCCCTCAGTGCTCTTTGTGTCCCGTCAAAGAGTTTACACATTGCAAACTGTTGGGGGGGAAAAACTACAATCTTTTGGTCCAAGCGCCCTGTTGTGCTTTCAGTTGTCAATTTAACATTTATAAGGAATTCCAGCATTTTGTAGTGAAATCTCACTCCCCCCCCCCTCTTCTCTCTCCCGTCTCCAAATATCAAGGCCTCTTTGCCGCTACGACCTTCTGCTGAAGGAGAAGGAAGAGATCACGTTCAAACCTATCCCCTGTGAGGAGTCCAACTTCTGAGGCCCGGTTGGATTCCACAAGGTTACGGGTACTTGGAAACGCCTGACGGCCCACTGGTTAGGGCTCAGCTCACCAGTGTGCACTAATAGCCAACTGAATACTTACATTGGCATTTAAAGGACAACACACACACACAGACACACACACACACACCCACACACCAATGACCTCAGTATATACATATACAGTATGTTTGGATCAAGTAGAGCAAATATGTTCATTAGAGTTCTGGGTCTGAGAGGCCCTTTCAGATAGACAGTGAAGATAGTAGAATATATTCAGTAAATCTAACAACACTGAATAACTCTGTAGACAGTTGCTGCTACTACACTAGAAGTAAGTTAACTAAATCATGTCCAACATGAAGGTTGATTTCAATTTACATATCTACGGTATTTTTCGCTGACTGATATTTATTTTATGTTTAGTTTTACAGTGACTGTACAACCTTTTTTTTTTAGACCATCAAAGATCCATGTAATTTATTTTTTCATACACAAGAATTTAGATCATGTCTTTTCCTCTTTGGAAAAAAAGTTGAGTAGGAAAGTTGAGATGATTTAAAGTTCTGTATTAAAATACTTTATACTGTATATATATATATATATATATATTTGTTGTTGTTGCTATAATTGTTGTTGTTGCATGGATTTCTTTATCTTAAACATTGCAAAAATATTCTTTTAATTGGGTGAAGTTATATATTCATATTCCTTATACATAGCATATCCCCGTTCATGTTTTAATATGTTTCAGGCAGCCGTGCAGTGCACTGATAATCCACCGTGCTCTGCACGCTGGTTCAAATCCCATCTTTTTTCATATCTAGCCAAATTTCCCGACGTGGATAAATTAAGTTTGTCATGTGATATGTCTTATTAACAATATTGGCAAAATCATCATCATAGCAAATAAAAGCGGCCAATGTTTGTATTTTCATAAATCATACTTCTTCTATATGGCTTGGATATTATAATGTATGTACATTTTTACAGATATTTATTAAACAAGAATACAATCTCTCAACGAATATTTCCAACAGGTTCTGGATATTTTGGTTTAAAATGTATTCCCCTTTCTCAGTTACTTCGATGCTAAGTATTTTTGGTTCAGAGGAGACCTGACCAAGGTTATTTATGATCCAGAACTTTTGACATTTGTTTCTTCATGCGCTGTAACTCCATCTAAAACAAACAAAAACAAAACCCAGTTTCAAAAAACATCAGTGAATTAGAATGGAATTCTAAAGAGTAAGCAATATACTGTATTTCACCTTCAAAAGAAAACAGTATAATAATAATAATAATAATAATAATAATAATAATAATAATAAAATAATATAATGTCAGTTTCAATGTTCAAATATTGTGCTTTTTTGGTAAATTGGTAAATTGCATTGAATATTTAACTTGTGCTTAATTCAATCTATTAGCATTACATAGTTCTAATACATCATAGCATATAATGAAGTTATCAAGCTAAGACCTACAATTAAATAATGTGTATAATGACAGATTATATGTATTGATATAAAGACATTTGATATTATCATGCTGACACATAACTGTTGTGAAAGAGTTGCATGTCGGTTTAATATACACCCTCTGGTGCAACCTAGACACATCATCAGTGATGTAACCTGAGGTCATAGGGTGTTTCGGGTCTCTCAACATCAGACACCCTCGCCCAGGCGACCCAGCCAGGGGTGATCAGACCCCGGCTTGTGTCTAGGTAGCTTGTGTGGCCCACGGATCACCCCTCCTGATCCACAGCCATCTTGATGCCTTCTCAGCAGTATCAGTGATGTTCTTGATGGCTTTCTTGCTGTGCAGTCCCCTTATTCCCAACAACTTGAGGGCCCTGCAGAGTGACTGGCCTGCGAAACCTCGGCAACCAACCTCAATGGGACTACAACGAGTCTTCCATCCGTTGCGCCGGCATTCGCCTGCCAGCTCCTCATACTTGGCCCTCTTCCTCTCAAATGCCTCCTCCATCCGGTCTTCCCAGGGCACAGTCAACTCCAGCAGTATCACCTGCCTTGTTGATTCTGACATAAGAACCAAGTCCGGCCTAAGTGTGGTCACTGCGATGGTCTCTGGGAATTTAAGCTGTTTCCCCAAGTCCACCTTCAGCTGCCAGTCCCTAGCTGTTGTCAGGAGCCCCCCTGTTTGGCCTGGGCGTTGTTGAGGCTTCTCACCAGATTTAACAAAGGTGATTGAATGCCTAGCTGGCTGTTGCTGCTTGCTGAGTGAGATCCCCGAGCAGATGGTATCTGCTATCACGTTCAGCACCTGGTCGTGGCGCCAACGATAGCGCCCCTCGCCCAGGGCTTTCGGGCAACAGCTTAGGATGTGCTCCAGTGAACCTCTCCTCTGACACAAAGGGCATGCAGGTGTTTCTGCCAGGCCCCAACAGAAGAGGTTGGAAGGGCTGGGGAGGACGTCGTAGACTGACTGGATCAAAAACTTTATACGGAATGGCTCTGCCTTCCAAAGCTCTGACCAAGAAATCTTCCTATCCAGTGTCTGCTCCCATCTAGTCCACGCCCCCTGTTGTCTCATCCCGACCATCTTGCTTGAGCGGGTCTCCTCCAGCCCTGCTCGAACCTCTTCCTGGATAAGCTGCCGCCTCTGCTTCCCCCGGGCCTTGTTGTACCGAGGCCCTGGGTTGCTCCCAAGCCCTGCCCGGCCTGTCGCCACTGTTCCCACCAGAACACCGTGGCGCAGCCGCGCCTCAGCTTGCTCGACCGTCTCCTGGGCTCTCCACTTCCGCCCAGTCCGCACTTCAATCCCCGCTAAGGAGACTTTGGTGTCACTCGAGTCTCTGTACAGCAGCACCTCTCTCGCACGGGTAACCATGAACTCCTCCGACAGACTACTGAAGGGAAGTCGCAGCTTGTTCTTATGCCCATACAAGGCTATGCTGCTGAGGCTTCTTGGTAGGCCCAACCACCTGCGAAGGAAGCTACTTACCTTACGCTCGAAGCCCTCAACGGTCGTTAGTGGGACATCGTAGACCAGTAGTGGCCAGAGGAGGCGTGGCAGGATGCCATGCTGATATATCCATGCTTTATACTTACCTGGCAGCCCTGACTTATCCACCGCCACTAGCCAGTTACCCAGTTCTCTGCTGGTCGCCTTGAGCGCTGCTTTGTCCCTCAGGGTGCCATCAAAGATCTTCCCCAGGCTCTTCACTGGCTCCTCTGAAACCGATGGAATCTGGACACCTCCCAGCGAGAACCGGAACTTGTCTGTAACCTTCCCCTTCTTCACCACCAGGGAACGGGACTTAGCAGGCTTAAAGCCCATACGCGCCCAGTTAATGAGCCGCTCAAGGCCTTGGAGAACCCTGGAACTGATGTTGTAGTAACTGTCAGGTCATCCATAAAAGCTCTGATGGGAGGCTGCCGCACACCTGACTTGGTGAGCGGTCCTCTGCACTCCACCTCCGCTGACTTAACAAGCATGTTCATGGCCAAGGCAAACAAAATCACTGAGACTGTACACCCAGTGATTATGCCTTTCTCCAGCCGATGTGATGCTGATGTTACTGTCCCCGAGGTGACTCTCAAACTGAAAGAGTTGTAATAGTCCAGTATGAGGTCCCTGATCTTGCCTGGAACATGATGCCGGTCAAGCGAGGTCTCCACCAGTTTGTGGGGAATTGACCCGTAAGCATTAGACAGGTCAAGCCACAAAACTGCCAGGTTCCCATTGCCCTCCCGGGCCTCCCGGATGAGCTGAGTAACAATTCCCGTGTGCTCAATGCACCCTGGTACCCTTGGGACCCCCCCCTTCTGCACAGAGGTGTCGATGTATGCATTCTTCAGGAAGAACTCTGTCATGCGCCGGGCAACAATGCTGAAGAACACCTTGCCCTCCACACTCAGGAGTGAGATGTTTCTAAACTGCTCGATGGTGCGAGAGTTCTCTTCCTTCGGAATCCATACACCCTCTGCATGCCTCCACTGCTGAGCCACCTTCCCCCTCCTCCAGATGACCCTAAGGATCTTCCAGAGTCGCTGCACGAGCCTGGGGCACCTCTTGTAGACAACATATGGTACTCCACTGGGACCTGGAGCTGAGTTGGATCTAGCTGCTCTGACTATGTCCTCAACTTCTCTCAGGGTTGGCTCCTTGGTATTAAATGCTGAAGTGGGTTCTGGTGGTGTAATCAGAAAGCTGCAGGGTCCAAGATCCTGCTCCCTTGCGCTGTCGCTGTAAGTTGCCCTGAGGTACTTGTCAACCTCTTCTTGAGAGCAGGCCAATTGTCCACCTCGCTTCTGCCCAAGGATCTTCTTGGTGAAGTTGAAAGGGCCTGAAATGAAGGCGGCACGCTTCTTGGCTCTCTCCTTCCCCCTCTTCCTGTGCCATTCAGCACGACGGAGTGTCGTGAGATTCCTCCTTACGATGTTGCGGAGCTCTGCTATACTTACCTTCTCTTCCTCTCTTGCCTGCTTGTACTGCCGTCCCAGCAGTCTAAGCTCTTGCCGCAGCTGGCTGATCTTCTTCTGCCGTCGGTTTGGCTCCCCTGCACCGCTGATCGGGTGGTGCTCCTTGGTGCCAAACCTTTCGGCGGCGATGCTGACAATCATTGCACTCATTGTGCGCAATTTCTGGTCAGCATCTCCCCTGGCTGTGGCTTCGAGAATCTGATCAACATCCGCATCGAACTGGCACCACTCCTTCACCATGTTGGCTGAAGGCCACTTAACCCGACGGTGTTCTGAATGCATGACTCCGGGCCGGGCTCCTCCTGCGTCTCACCAGGCACTGGTCCTGTGCGTTGCACCACTTGCCTCCCAGTCAAGCATTTCATCTTGGTCTGGTGGATCTTAAGACCACGCGGGTTTTTGCAGACTTTACCACATAAGCAAACTGCACTCATAGTCGTAATTCCGTTAGCTTGGGTCAAAACCTGTACGTCCATCCTGTTGGGGTGCTCATCCTCCCCCCCTCTCGGGCACCCCCGGGGGTATAACTCTTTAGGGTTTTCCGTAGCTTATTGTGGGTGCTCCCTCACGGGAGCTGCAGTTTGGGGTGCTAGCCCTCACTGCCCCGGTTGCTGTCTTTCCAGCTGTCTGCTGCCTCTCCAGCTGTCACCACTCTATTCGTGGTAGTCATCCGGTCTTTCCCGGAGGTCACTGGCTCTGCCAGAATTAACTGGTTTAATATACACCCTCTGGTGCAACCTAGACACATCATCAGTGATGTAACCTGAGGTCATAGGGTGTTTCGGGTCTCTCAACATCAGACACCCTCGCCCAGGCGACCCAGCCGGGGGTGATCAGACCCCGGCTTGTGTCTAGGTAGCTTGTGTGGCCCACGGATCACCCCTCCTGATCCACAGCCATCTTGATGCCTTCTCAGCAGCATCAGTGATGTTCTTGATGGCTTTCTTGCTGTGCAGTCCCCTTATTCCCAACAACTTGAGGGCCCTGCAGAGTGACTGGCCTGCGAAACCTCGGCAACCAACCTCAATGGGACTACAACGAGTCTTCCATCCGTTGCGCCGGCATTCGCCTGCCAGCTCCTCATACTTGGCCCTCTTCCTCTCAAATGCCTCCTCCATCCGGTCTTCCCAGGGCACAGTCAACTCCAGCAGTATCACCTGCCTTGTTGATTCTGACATAAGAACCAAGTCCGGCCTAAGTGTGGTCACTGCGATGGTCTCTGGGAATTTAAGCTGTTTCCCCAAGTCCACCTTCAGCTGCCAGTCCCTAGCTGTTGTCAGGAGCCCCCCTGTTTGGCCTGGGCGTTGTTGAGGCTTCTCACCAGATTTAACAAAGGTGATTGAATGCCTAGCTGGCTGTTGCTGCTTGCTGAGTGAGATCCCCGAGCAGATGGTATCTGCTATCACCTTCAGCACCTGGTCGTGGCGCCAACGATAGCGCCCCTCGCCCAGGGCTTTCGGGCAACAGCTTAGGATGTGCTCCAGTGAACCTCTCCTCTGACACAAAGGGCAAGCAGGTGTTTCTGCCAGGCCCCAACAGAAGAGGTTGGAAGGGCTGGGGAGGACGTCGTAGACTGACTGGATCAAAAACTTTATACGGAATGGCTCTGCCTTCCAAAGCTCTGACCAAGAAATCTTCCTATCCAGTGTCTGCTCCCATCTAGTATCTAGCATCGTATTCAGATTCCAATACTCATATTCAAATATTAAGAACAAGCTGATTTAATCAGGCATTAACACTTCACACACATTCTTACCTGTAATGTCAAGCGGATCCTCTTCTCCTCGTCTAGTTCATTCATCAGCAGTTTGATCTCTTTGCTAAAACACAGAAGGCCACTAAAGATCACTAAAGGTCAGACAATTATGCAATAAACAAAACTATTTAAATAAATCGAAAAAAAAGGAATTGAATCAGATTAATATTCTCTGTTTCACTGAAGCCTGGCATTAACCCTTGGACTACTTTTCCCTCAACCAAACTATACACCCCTGGATTCAAATATATGGAAAAACCACGGGCCAATGGACAGGCTTATTGTAATAATCCCTCTGGGACTCCACCTCACTCTGCTCCTTCAAGTCTTCCATCAAAACCCATCCCTTCAAACTTGCACACTTACTTTGACATGTTTTACCATATGGCCTTGTCTTTCTGCCCAACACCCTCAATTCTAAATTATATCCAAGCTGCTATTTTAGAATGTTTTTTCATTATGTGATTTGTATTTTTAAAAGCACTTACAAAAAATACATCTGTATTATTATTATTATCAAAAGCTGCTGCATAAGTAAGGTGTATTATGAAGTTATTATTGTCATTATTATTACTTATGCTGGCTCTTCATGTGATCCAGGTCCTCGCGGAGGTCCTGTAGCTCGCTGTGCAGCTGATCCAGAGACTTGGTGCTGGGACCCTGGGCAGACTCATGGGCAGGTGGACCCTGGGCAGACTCATGGGCAGGTGGACCCTGGGCAGACTCATGGGCTGGTGGACCCTGGGCAGACTCATGGGCTGGTGGACCCTGGGCAGGTGGACCCGGGCATGGGGGTAGGCTGTCGGGCCGGGGCCCAGCTGATGGTGGCGGTGGTGGGTTCGAGTGCATCACAGCACAGAAGACTTTGGAGGACAGACCCGAGAGACGTGGGCGGGCTGCCGGACCGCCGAGACCACCACAGCAGGGCAGGGGGAGAAGTGGGGTGGTGTATGCCCTGGAGGAGGTGCGCTTAGCTGCCTGTGGAGGACATCTTGTTAGTCTACTTAGGTCTGGGAAACAAAACACACAATTTTTCTAACGGGAATACAATATCAACTGAACTGAAAACTGCATTTTCACATTATCTAGCTGATAATGCTAAACACAGAGCAACTCAACTTATAGTTAACTCTATTTTAACAGGAGATTTGGGCTACATGTCTTTTTGTGCCCAAGCGGCCAACATATGTAGTTCTCTAAATCGTTATTCTAGGCCTGGATACAGATACATATTATGCAAGGATACAATCTCCAAAGTGCAGTTAGTGTGTGTGTGTGTGTGTGTGTGTGTGTGTGTGTGTGTGTGTGTGTGTGTGTTAGTGTGTGTGTGTGTGTGTGTGTGTGTGTGTGTGTGTGTGTGTGTGTTCTTACAGATGAGTTGGAATACTGAGTGGTTTCTCGCAGTGTGAAAGATCGCGAGTCCCGCCCTTCTCTCTGTCTACCGGTCTGTCTGTCCGCCTCCATCATGGGGTCAACCTGTACAGACACATGGCTCTTATCTTACACCCCTGTGTGTGTATGTGTGTGTGTGTGTGTGTGAGAGAGAGAGAGAGAGAGAGAGAGAGAGAGAGAGAGAGAGAGAGAGAGAGAGAGAGAGAGAGAGAGAGAGAGAGAGAGAGAGAGAGAGAGAGAGAGAGAGAGAGAGAGAGAGAGAGAGAGAGAGAGAGAGAGAGATTTGTATTTACATAACCCGTGTGATATACAGTACATGTAAGTAATGTACTGTATATATACACACCGGGCACTTTTTTAAGGCAAACCTGCCCAACTGCTCCTTAATGCAAATTTCTAGTCAGCCAATCACATGGCAACAACTCATCTTGTGGCATGGTTGTTGGTGCCAGTAGTTGAGTAATATTTCAGTCAAAGGCTGACAGAGTACACAGCTTCATTACTTGAGTAAAAGTACAGATACCCCTTGCTAAATTTTACTTAAGTGCAAGTAAAAGTACTACAGTCAGATGTCTACTTAAGTAAATGTACTGAAGTACTTGTTTTTAAAAGTACTTGAGTATCAAGAGTACAAGAGTACATTTTCTAAATATTGCATTACTACTGCCACAGTGCTTACAGTTATGTATGGAAACGTCCTACATGGAGTTATGAAAAATGTTAATGTTAATACCTTGGAGAATGTAAAAGGAATTGAAAGTAAAATCAAGTCATTTTCATATTTTTACCATGTTGCTTTATTGAACATTTCTCAGTTGCCCACAAGGCAATAGCACAATGGCAATGCTCTGACAAACCTCTGCTAGAGTTTTAATAGATTTTTGCATCCATATTTGAACCTGACTGTGTTAAACACACAGTATACTCAAGAACATAAAAACAAATGCTCAGCTCACATAAATATGTAATATCAGAAAAGAAAATTCAGCTAACAATTGTATGTGTGACAACTGTGTGTATGTGTCACATCTGTGTGTGTGTGTGTGTGTGTGTGTGTGTGTGTGTGTGTGTGTGTGTGTGTGTGTGTGTGTGTGTGTGTGTGTGTGTGTTCTGCTAGAGTTGTAATGGATTTTTTGCATCCACATTTGAACCTGACTGTGTTAAACACACAGCATACTCAAGAACATAAAAGGAAATGAATGCTCATCTTACATAAATATGTAATTCAGCTAACAATTTTGTGTACATGTGAGTTTCTCTGTTTTTTCATTAATCAAATCAATAAACCTAAAGTAGCAAAGAAGGCAATATAGCAATGTTCTGAGACACCTCTGAACCTGACCATGTTATACATGCAGCATAGAGCAAAGAAGAGAAAATAATGATTAAAGAAAATCAGCTAATCAACTGTGTTTAGGTCAGTGTACAAAGAAGGAAAAATAAAATTAAGCTCATTTGAGTGACAGCCCCTTCCTCTCACATTGACATACAGGCAAAGGCAGGAGAAAATACTTTCAGCTGAATAACACCATTCTCACACACACACACACACACATCTATGTGTGACAACTGTGTGTGTGTGTGTGTGTGTGTGTGTGTGTGCTGTACTTCAATTCAATCAAATGTCATGAAGTCCTTGTTCGACTCGATGAGAAGTTGGTTCTCAAAATTCTGTGAATGAATTGATCCCCTTCTTGGGGTGAAAAGCAAACCTGCTATGCTAAAAGCCTTTCACACGCTGCTGAAGCTGTCAGGGCTGTGTTGAGCTTTAGTGAGAGGTTACACACAGCTGGATAGGGGGCCAGTGTATTCACTCCTTCAGCTGTAGCGGCTAGGTATCCATCAAGTTGCTTACTTATCTCGTGGGAATGCGTCTGCTTGACATTGGACATCAACCTCTTCATCAGAAGAGGTTGATGTGGTATCAGGAGACCAAAGAACATCGTGTTCTGGCAGATGTGCCTTGATGTAACTAAGGTCTTCACCATCAGATGCATCACAATCTTCTGCTACTTCTTCTTCTTCTTCGATTGTGCCTTCTGCAAGTAACTCTTCATTGTTATTTTCGTCCTGCTGACCAAAGACACTGAATGCTTTGACGAAATTCAACCCGTTGTCTGTTGTAGTTCTAACAAACTTTAGACTTATTTCATACTCTGCATGAATGTTGGTCAAAACAGCTGCCAATGCATCGAATGTGTGGGAGCCCCTTAGTTGACGGCAAGCAAGGGCAGCTGAACGGCATTCAAAACTGCAAGGATCGAGCCAGTGGGCTGTTACACCTTTAAAGCTCCTTCTCCTGGCCGTCTAACAATAAGTAGTGGTGGCAATGTATGGTACCTTTTCCATTTTGTTCTTGAGACGTTCTTTCATTTTAGATGTAGCTGAATCAATCTTGTGCCACACAGTTGTGCGGGACATGACAGCACTACTCGGTTGTAATTCTACAATAAGGTCTTGGAAGGATGGTTTCTCAACCAGGGAGAAGGACTGGAGACCTTGAACGGTGAAGCGGAGGATAGCCCGATCAACCGTCTTCTGAGACACCTGCTTGGTCTCCAGCAGCTTCAGTTGCTTTGCCTTGAAGCCTGTTCCACCTTCTGATGGCCTCTTGCAGGTTATTGAAGTCAGTTGACTGTATTCCTCCAGATGTGTCTCATGCCTTCTCTGTAAAACACAGTATAATATTTCAGTTTACACTATAATAAAGTACTAAATATTAGAAAAGATACCCATCATGTAGTCTACTAGCAGTATTATTAATTATGAAGTGCTGGTTGTTCATAATTTTCCAATGGCTCCAGACTAACTTTTTAAATTGGTTTTACTGATGAAACTAACTTTAATTTACATGGACCAAAGTAAAGTATTTAGGGGCTTCTGACATTCTAACAAGTGCTGCAATATTAGGTCAGGCAAATACAAGACTTTGGGTAGCATATTTCCCATGTATTTAAATACAATTGTAGGCTACAGAAATTTTTTATGGTATAACAAATGCAGCGAATTGGCGGGTGCATGTGGCTTCGACTATACTCAAACGTAACCGAGAATGTAAAAAGCTGCATTATCACAGCTAGCCAATCATTAAGGGCACTTTTCTGTAGCTACAAACTATCTTAGCAATGTAAGGAAGTTTACTTCAATGTACATACCTTGACATGCTTCCGCAAGTTGGAGGATGAATTTTTGTAGGCGGTGATGAAGTTCTGTTTTGGTAAACACAGCAAACACTTGAAGCTAAAACTATCATTAACTTGTTCAGAAAATTGACATAGTCTGTCGAGATGGGGCCACGGGTTGGCACATTCCCGGGATGGACCTGCTGCGTCTTCATCCATTGTTTCGTCCATGGTGTCGTCTCTCATCTAAATCTGACCATGGAGTTGACTTTGGCGGAAAGCTGAAGGTGACTGCTGATAGGCTGTCCCAATCAGTGGCACCTGCACAATCCAATCACGTTTGAGAGGGAAACAACAAATTGAGGGTTTCCGATATTTTTATTTTTTCCTTTATTTTTTATTTTTAGAAGAAGTAACGGGTACTCACGGTTATGGATAGAAATGTAGCGGAGTAAAGAGTACAATATTTGCCTCTCAAATGATACTTGAGTAAAGTCATGAGTACTCCACAAAAATGATACTCAAGTACAGATCCCTTGAGTACTGTACTCAAGTAAATGTACTCCGTTACTGTCCGGCTCTGATTTCAGTATAGTAGGCCTATATACTGTATAGTATTTCAGAACTATATTCACAATATATTTGGCACACTTTTGGCCCCTTCGTACCACTTACATTTACATATTTACATTACATACCACTTGCGCATTGTTTAAATGCCACAGCCTACCTGAGCATTGTTGCTGACCATGCATGACCACAGTACACACCTACTTACTACACCTACACCTTACTACACCTACACCTACCAGCAGGATAACACGCCATGTCACAAAGCTTGAATCTTCTCAGACTGAGGTTTCCTGAACATGACATTGAGTTGACTGTACTCATATGGCCTCCACAGTCACCAAATCTCAATCCAATAGGGTACCTTTGGAGACGCGGTGGAACGGGATGTTCGCATTGTGGATGTGCAGCCGACAAATTGGTAGGAGCAAGGTGTGCCTGATAAAGTGGCTGGTGAGTGTATACATACAGTATCTAGACCGAGCTAAGCAAACAAAGCCGACAAGAAAGAAAGGTGTCTCATGGTTGGGAGTGTGGGAATATTTTGAACACTTTCAATATGAATGGCTGAATTATGTCTTGGTTTTTTTTCCCCAAAACCAAGCATTTGTTTGTAAGAACAGAAGGTCACGGCGAAGGACATTCACTTTTTTAAAATAGGTTTTCAATTTTATGAGTAGGCTACTGATTTTAGCCAAGTGGAGTTGAATGAACCACTTTTATTGTTACCAAAGTATTTCAATGCAAGGATTTTTACTTTCGCAATAGGCCAATATTCTACTTTTACTACGTCCTTTTATAATGATTTATGAAGTAGGCCTATTTACTATGTAGGACAACTATCTCTTCAGACGCATTACGTTTGTCTGTGCGTGTAGATTACGTCAAATGGCAAACTAAAAACGGTTAAATATACCACAAGGACAAATGGGACATGTGTTAACATGCTTCAGTCAAAACTGTGAACACTTGTCGCCGAAGTAAGCCAACTCTGACGTCACACGTGGCCTACGCGGTAGGCCTGACGTCACTATCACCGACTAACCAAATTAAATTAAATTAATTTGAGATGAGACGAGAGTCTTGGGGTTTGTTTTTTTTTTACAAGAAACGGGTCTGTCAGTGTTAACGAGTTTAAATTGTTCTTGAGCATTTTAAACACGTCGGTCTTAAATTACACTGCAGCTGCAGCCATCATCAACAAGGTGCAGGACTTGGGAGCGTCCCAGGGAGACAACGATTTCATGGTGACAGCCTCTAAAAGACGATATATTCAAATGATCAAATGATTTAACTAAGGCAGCAGGACGACAAAAATCATGAAATATTTCCCACGTCAAATAAACAAACCCATTGCTCCGGATTGTATTTAGTAGGCTCAATTAGATGAAGGATATAAAACTTTGACTAATAGCGCTTTGGTGCGCCTTAGTCTTTGGTCTTTGTTAAACAGTTAACGGTTACATTGTCTGTCCAAACTTTATTTATAATAGCAGAGGCACACTGGGTTAGCCAAAAAACACTCAATGACCATTGTCTTCAAGGTTAGTGGACTGCATAATACTGTTTGCTCACCGAGTTAGACCTCCGTTAGCCGTCTGTTGAACCTCCATAGTAGTAACGTGACACCGGGGGCTCGGGGTACCATTGTAACCCGCCGGCGTGCTGCGGCTGTGTTATGTTCAGAGCGCCACAAATAGACAGGACAGTGGGGGGACACTCACTATGGCGCTGCATGGAATACACTGACAGCAAATAACACAACGTGGTTGTGTGCGTTATAGTCTACGTGTGTCAAATGATAAAAGGGTTTGGTGGGTTCTCAATATGCAACTTAGTACGGTTTCCCAATTTGTTTTTAATTTGTTTTACAAGAACGACAGTCAACTGAAATCAAATCCAGTCCAGTTTATTTGACAAGCGAACAGCTTTCCATGATTGTTTAAGCACTCGGCTTAGACAATTACTTCCAAATGCAAATGCTCATGTTAAAAAAAAACAAAAAACAAAATCGACACATTGACCGGGATTATGTTAAATATTCTTTGATTCAATCCCAAAAGCGGTTGTCCCTGCTGGGAAATAAGATTAAACATTAACGAAATGATGCCTTATCACAAGGAGTCATTAAAAAAAATAGCCCCAACACTGCATACAAAAAAATTATTCCATTACATAAATGTAGTCTAGCAGTTTTGTGACGACAGCAGTCTTAATCCAGGAGGATACGGCTAGGTTAGTTAGTAGTGTGCAATATAAAAACAGCAGCACTGCGCCATTGGAGCCATCGATGTCTTGTGTGCAGAACCAGGCTCTGGTACTGTGAACACAAAAAAAGAAAATATTATAACAAAACATAGCAATATGCCTACTATGGCTTTATTACGCAATCACATCCACTTCAATAACCTGGAGTTCAATGGAAATCTGTCATGTTATCCACAATGCTCAGAGCCTGCTGTTAATCATTATGTACTTAGACTGTTAACATATGCAAAGTGCGAAGTACGAGTTTACACCGATTGTACAACCCTCACATCCACAATTATGTAATATAAAATGATGTATATAAAAACACCCACAATTGTGTTGTACAAAAGTGGGTTTTACACTTTTGTAACAATGGCAGCAACAGCCTTTTGATTGTCATTAAAACCCCCTGAATGACCCTTTAACAGTTCAACGTCACAGGGTTACCTACACGTCTCATGCATACATGGCGTTGATTCAGAGGGGGGTGTTGACGTACCCGTGGTGCTGCGGGTCACCAGTGCTGCTGGCTGGGCCCCCGCTGCCTCATGGCCTGCATGTTGCGGTACTTGGAGCGGATGCTCTGGCTCTTCCTGAAGGCCGGCTTGTGCTGGGGGAACGGCCGCGGCACAAAGCTCTCCTGGTGGAACACCCAGAGAGAACGTTAGGGAAACGACCGCCGTGCAGATGCTCAGCACACAGCGGTGCTCCAAACAGGGAATTTAATTTTTTATCATCCCACTGAAAACACGGCATCTTGCACGAGGATGCTGAAAGGGAGGGCTGGTCACAGACATCAGGGATCCAGCCCAGGACCTCAGAGTCAAACGGCCTGGGCCATACACTACTACCCTTACCCTGAATAAACCAATTAGTTTCATTCCTATCACTCGTCTAAAAAGAACGCATACCATGAGTGGCTTCCTGACATTGAACGGCTGTTCGTTGGGGGGCATCCTTCTTGGACCATGGGCAAAGTGGGGCCTCTGTGGGAACACAGACATGAGTACATACAAGTATGTATACATCACATCCAGGTCACCTGGAAGGTCTGTAGCTAAAAACACCATGTGGGTCCCATCCAGTGTAGTGTGCTTAAATTCAGTTTGGACATTCGGGACTGACGTGCGCACATCAGCACGTTCACTAGCCAACACCGTAATGGCAATGACACACATTGTTCTTCAGGAAACCATCTGCTTCATTTATGAGAATGTCACACCTGGGCGGGTACATATCCTGGTTTCCTGAAGGGCCGGTCGGATCGATGATTCTCCAGTGTAGCGTCCAATGGCCTGAGAAAATTAAACACCACAGACAAAACGACAGTTCAGGGGGGTTGAGGCTCAGCAGAAGAACAGTGGGTTTAAAAACACACCATGGAAGAGCCTGGGTGTGGCCCAGGCACATGCATGAGGAACCTACCTAATTGGCCTCTTGTCTACATTGGGTCGTTCTACGAGCGAAGGCCTGGAGCCGTGAAACTTGGAGAAGCGCTTGACTGAACAGACGTCAGAGTCACAGGTTGGATCTGAGAGGAGAAAAGTAACATTAAAGCACAGGCCTGACAACCATCTTGACATGTTGAAACAAACGCAACGATGAGAACCGGTTGGACTGCGTGGAACAGAAGCAGAACATGGATTTGCATCCACAAGGAACGAGGCCCGTGCGTCTTGGGGACTGCAGCCGTGTTCTGGCGGGGGAACTCACCGTTGGTAGAATGGGGACTTTCGTCCCTGGTGGGAGAGCAGTCTTTGGTGCTGGACTCAGCCTGCCAGAGAGACACCACCACCAGGTCTGCAGGCAGGGGTTTGTCCGGGGGAGAAGAGCTGAGGTAGAGTGGTCGACACGTCAGACATGAACATACATGACCTATATAGTCTATATAGAAATATAAACTTGGTTTAATCCAGTGGAAGGGTAACAAACATTTGTCCGAAAACAGCCGTTTTGGAATTAGTTTTTTTTTTTGTTTGTTTGTTTTTTAATCCTCAATACATTCTTGCCATTCATCATAGCGAAACACGTGGGTACTTACAAACAACCACGGCCTCTCCATGCGTCGTTAATCCTACAGTACCCTCACTCAACCCTGAGATCTCCTCCTGTCACTTGGCCATTGAAACACAGTGGGCTCGCTGTATGGCTGTCGGGCTTTTACTGCTCCCTCTCTCTCTCTGTGTTGGACCTCCTCAGGTCTTTGGTCAGTCCTTGTGAGTAGTGAGTAATGCATGCGCAGAGACAGAGAATCCGAGGCGGGTACAAGTTGGACCAGACACCGGTCACTATGGCGATTCTTCCAGTCGGGCAGTGTGGAGGAAACGATGAATGATTCCCGTTGCACGTTCCAAATCGGAGACCGGAAGTGCGTAAGGCGGGGCCTGGGAGCCGCTGGGACTGGAGTGCAATTCAATCAGTCGGCGACATCCCTCTGTTCTTCGGGTGTCATCTCGAACCTTGTGCTCGTTTACGCATAAGCAAGCGTTGCTTTAGAGATCTAGTGAAACTGTAACGCTGCCTCTGTGATTTGACCCACTTCCAAATCAAACGGGAACAGAACATTCGGGGAGGGGTGTGCACCGATTGGTCTGGGACAGCTTGAGTGGCAGCGGGACGGCCCAATAGCGATGTTAATATTATTTTTTGTTGAAACGTTAAGCCCAGCTGACAGAGAACCAGTGACGCCATCACAATAACACGTCTGAGGGGAGTAAGCTTGACATGGTTGATCCATTTGGTCTTTCAGGCCCTATTTTGGGATTTCATGGATTATATAGGTGTCAGAAGCAAGTTTGGTTTTAGACCGACGCGACATCCGATTTAAGATTACAATTTAGCACACGTGACATCATCTTCATCCTTTCTTCAGAGTTTGAATGAGTTGAGGTCAAACGACATCCAAGGACTCCGGTCCAATGGGGTGGGAAGGTGAACATGTTGAAAACCGGATACACTCTGGGATTACATTAGAATCAGAGGCTGCACATTCATTGGATGAATGTTTCTTTGGCTTTGACGTGACAGAATACTTGGCTATGACTTGACATAATGCCCAACTGCAATAATGGTCGACCCATTTAAAAGGTCTATCGTAGTTACAAGTTGTTGCCGAATGTTGTATACCTTCACAGTCAAAATTGGTCTACCACTCATCATGGCCTCACATTTGAGGTCCAAGCTTCCGAAGTTCAACCATGTACACATCTTCATCCATCTAGTCGTTGCCTTTGCATGGCTTTACTCTGTAGAAGTCCTCTGGTGGTGTTCTCCAGTAACAAACTTGCTTGTGATCCATCATATGGTCATCAGATTTGGTCCTTTCAACCAAACATGCCTTTCTCCTTGGTCTGCATTGGACGGTTCTTGGTCTGGATCCCAATTCAACGAGGAAATACCAATATTGGCAGGGGGGTGCATAGATGTACTGCCTTAGTATGGACACCAGAACATGATCACTTTCTTTAGTTTGTTTTAGAGAGGAGGGTTTTAGCATTTGAAGTCCTTTCTCACAAATTTGTTTCCCCCTCAAGATATTTCAGCGAATGCACTTTGTTGTTATGAGGCACCGTTTCTTATGAAGGCAAACATTTGCTTAGGAATTACATCCTGACATATGCATGTTTTTCTGAATTCTTCTTTAGAGATTTCTTTCAATAGCTGCGACTTTTGGTATCTGTAGGATGGAATCTTTCTTATATTACCAAATCACACGGCTCTTTGGAGAGTAGTTAAAGGGGTACGGTAGTAGTTGTAGGCAGAGGGCAATGACGCAGAAATAATGACCAAACTTTGGACGAAGTGGAAACCTGTTTTCCCATGATCCATGCCTTTCGGTATGTTGTGGCGAGCTGCTTTAGTCCTACAATCCTCTTGATTCCCATTAGGTCACTTGGTAATAAGGTTATGGTACATCACCGCATGACTGCATGATCCGTTGCCATCGCTTCAACACGCGCAGAGATTAAGGGGCCGATTGACTCGAGTGTAACATAGTAACTTCTCTTCAGCACATTTCGGGGTGCATACCTCAGTGAACGCCTGTCGTACCCTTGAACCTTGCGGAAGGCCACTCGAATGCATCACAAGCTGGCTTCAAGCAACAGCTTCATTCTTGCACATCATTTAAAAGACCATGATATTCTCCTCTTTTTTTTCCCCTCACAGTTGGCACAACGTTTGACATGGTTATGTTTCTTCATACCCTTATCAAGCCCCCGCACGGTGCAATAGGAGTATACCATACCTGCGTGCGCTCACAGACCGTCTGGACTCCACCTTTTCACTCTCCGTGTCAGACCCTTTCGGTGACTTGCTCGCCCGGCTTTCCTCCTTGCTCGGGGACTCCGGGGGCTTGATCCTCCTGAGCTCCAGGTTGCGCAGTGGGGCCGCGTCGGCCTGGAAGCGCTCCTTCCGGCTGGCCAGGATGGAGCTGGAGCTCCCCCGAGCCTCGGCGTCCTCGGCCGGAGGCCTGTTGGGCTTGGCGGACGGAGGGGGCGGAGTCGGCGGAGGGGGGGCGGCTCTCCGCGGGAAGGGGTGATACGCTCTCATCGGCCGGCCGGGCGGAAAGGTGCGCCGCCGGTCGCTGCCGGGCACCAGCGGCCTCCAGCCGAAGCCCGCGGGCGAGGAGAGGAGACCGGGCCGCCCTCTTCGGGCCAGTTTGAGGTGGTCGTGCTCCGGCGGGGGGCCCGCGAAGGGCTCACTGAGATCCGGCAGCCTCCTTTTGCGAGATAGCGCCACGCCCTGCCTCTCCCGAGGGCTGCCGTGGAAGGACGAGGCGGATGAAGAAGGCGGAGGCGTCCCTTTCCATGCGGGAGATCTGTACGGGGGTGGGTGGGAGTGGCTTTGCTGTGCCTTATCCATGAGGGGTCTGTTCCCTTCCCTCTCCACCTCCCCGCGTGGCCTCCGGCGGTCCTGCTCACCAGACCACCTGCACATCCATCAAACAATACAGAAAACATTACAACGGCAGATCCATGGCCAGGCGTGGCGGGAGACAGACATTTACCCTTTAGCTCAACCCGCCGCCCTCTCACCACAATGCCAGGATTGTATGAAACTCATTAGGAGAGATACTTTTTTTTCATTCAGTAATTACAGCAATTACAGTGGCTCTTCTCAGTAGCTTCTCAGTAGCAGGTGGGAACCCACCGTGCCTCCAGGCTTACCCTTTAATTACCCGGGACTTGGGGCAGAGCAGAATATATTATTACGGCCATCCCCTTTAAACCTTCACCCAGCCCGCACGGGGGCCGTTCTTTTGTACCTCTCTGGGTAGGAGTTTCTCCTCTGAAACTCCCTGGATTTCCTGTGAGGGCTCGGGGGCCCGTACTCTCCATTGTGCGGATGGGAATACTCTCCGTCTCCACCCCAGCGCTTAGAGCCGTGAGGTGGGTGATCACTCTGCCTCTCCCTGGGACTGTAATGTCCCCTGGGATCCAGGTTGCGTTGCTCTCCGTGCGGGCCCCCGGGGTGCCTGCTGGGGCCCCTGAAAGAGCCCCTGTACGGGGCTGGCCTCCTGTCGGCCGGGGACTTGTTGTAGTGCCAGGGTGAGGGGGACCTGTGGCCTGCGTCTGAGTGGCCCTCGCGGTACGAGGGGCCCCTGTGACTGGGGGAGCCGTGTGGGGGGCTGTGTGGGGCGAGGCGGTGCTGGGCGTCAAGGGGCCGGTTGGGTCTTGATGGGGACGGCCTCCTGTGGCCGTGGTGGGGGTCCATTTGGTGGGAGTAGGAGGATTGGAAGGAGTCCTGGTGCTGAGGTCTCCAGCCGCCATGGGCCGGTTCCCTGCGCTCCGCCATTAGTGGGGTGCGCTTGGTGAAGGGGGGCCTGCCTTGGCCTCCTCTGGATCCCCTCCAGCTGCGGGGGGCCTTCCCGGTGTAGTCTGGCCCGTCTCGCCTGCTGAAATGGTCGTCGCGGGGCGCAAAAGGAGGGCCATTGTTGTAGGGCCTGCTGCGGGGAAAAAATAACATTATTCCAGGGTTGCCATGCACAGACTGTTTGGGTGGTATAAGAGCACTAAGGCATTTAAAAATCCCAAGGGTATGATTCAATAAAGTAAAAAATACAGAGAGAGAGAATCCCTCAGGGTCTGCTGAGAGCAGCAACATAAAATCACCTGGAATGTCCCAAATCAATTAAAGCCTGTCTATTCTTAAATGTAATCTCAAAGAAGGGCATTATTTAGATCTTCTGAGACTACAAAATAAATACCTGGACTTGATACGTGGAGGTCCAAACTGAGGTCGAACCATCGTCCGTTGTGAAAAATATTATCTATGGAGAAAACGGATGTTTACATGTCAATTTTCGCATACTTCCAAATGCAGTGTGAAATCCTCGTTTCAAATGACACGCGATTGGACACCATGGGCGAAACAACAATGCACACATAATTCGATCGTAACACCCGCATTACGAACCAGCATTAAAAGATCGAATGACGTTACAGTGCAGCAACAGTTAATGTGCGAATCATTCATCGTCGAAAATTGACAAATAAAGTATTGATAACAAAAAACAAACAGACCACACGGATTCGTAGAGTTTCTGCACCTGGGGCAAATCCAAAATAGGTACACCGATAGTTTTTCCACCAAACAGACAGCTGAACTCGACCCTTTCGACGCAATAACTTATTAACTCACACAGCATTTAGCCCTCGAGAAAATAATCTTACATCAGCTGGCACGACAACCACTGTTTAATGACACCCAAGTTTGAAACGATAACACATTTCAGTGGCGTGTCTGGTGAACTGCAGCGGGTAGATGTTTACGCAGGGCACGGTCTTACATACTCTATCATTCCTCCATTGGCATTTTAAGTCGGGCCTCGCCCCGTGTGGGCCAAAGCCAACGCACTCCACGTATGCTCAGGTGGCGGATCACTGATTGCAGACGGAGTTGCTGTAACCGAGTGTGGCTGATATCAACCCAGACATCCAGCCGTGTCTATTTATAGTCCAGAGAGAGCAAACCACAGTGACTCGGTGGGACTTTACTCTATAGCGGTTCACTATTACTGCAATTACTTCATAAAGTTTGAATCGTATATTTATTTTAAGCTTCAATCTTTGGCATTATGTGCAATGTACTATAAATAGATGAACACAGCTACGTTGGTTATGTTTTCAACGGCTTAAGCCGTGCAAACGCGACGTTCCCAACTAGTAAACTTGGCGTTAGCGTAATGCTAATGCTACCCCGTCGATTCTATTTCTGTTGCTCACATCTAAACGATACATAAATGTTATATCTTACATACAGCTTTACACGCATAGACACAACATATTCGTTGTAGAATATTCACATGACATACCCCTAAAAATCGTCCTTTAGTCGAAGGCTTCCAGCGAGACTTCAGAGCAGCGCCTGGCTCGCCTTCTGTTATGTACGTAATGTATATAATTTAAGAGCAGCTGCGAGGTGAGGCGCCGCCTACCGCCTCGGAGGCGTTATCACGGCACCCGATACAACTTCGACAACGTCAAAACATGATTAGTAATCGATTCAAAAAAGAAGTGCAAAAAATGATACGCCTATAATGAAACCATATAGTACTGTTGTTTCACAGAAACCTCTGAAAGTTAGAATGTGACGTCAAGGTTTTTCAAACAGCTGCAGCGATAAAGCCAAGAGCTTCTTCCAACTGTTGGTCATTTAATGGGTTCAGTAACATTTCTAACCATCTACTACACCAACTGTTTAGAATTTCTGACTATAGTTAATGACCCTCGGGGGTTATTGACCCTGTTTAATTACTATTATTAAATGTTGTTATTATTATTATTATTATTATTATTATTATTATTATTATTATTATTATTATTATTATTACTATTATAATTTAAATATATTTCTAACATGATTCAAAAGCAAATAATTGAAAGTGCTCTGAGTAATGTTAATCAATGAATTTGATGTTCTATAGCCTACCTCCGAAACAAGTTCCATGTCTTTTTGCATTTCCTTCAATTCTTTTATTATTATAATGAATGTCACAGGTAGTTGGGAGCAGCTTAATCAACCTTCTGAAGAAAAACAACACAAGGCAAAATAGGGTTTTCGGCTTTTATTGAATCAGATGAAGTACCATGCTATTCATGCACAGAATGTATACAATTGTTATATTTGTTTCAGATATAAGGTGACTTTACTTGTTGTTTCTAAGATATGTACTGTATGAGGACTACCATTAATGTATTTACGTTAAAACCTGAATGTATATCTATATATCTTCCGCTTAAATTCTTAAATAGTAGGTACTATAATATGGCTATTTTTTCTGGATACATGTAGTTTAGAGTTCTTAAGGGACTCTATATAACAAGACAAACTTCTGTCAGCTCATGAAGTCACTCTCAGTGCCAGTCGTTATTACAGTGAATGGTGCAGTCTTGATGCATTTAAACCCAGACTCAATTGTTGCTGCATGGCACACAGGCTACAGGTACTATGGCCAAAGGAAACGGTACATACAGATAATACATGATATAATATGGCAACAAACCTGATTGTCAACATCCTGAAAACTATATGGCCAGAAGTAAATCTTGCAACTCTCAGAGACACCCCAAAAGACTAGACTATATGACAAATTACATTTAAACATCACTGTTGTACTGTGTACGATTCCACTAGCTGTTGTCGTTGTAATTTTATGTTGTAAAAGTGTGTTTTGAGTATATTAAACTAAACTATTTCACTGAAGTCTACAGTCTAAATCGTACACAGTGCCTCTTTACGAAGTCCTCCACAAATATATGGACATAGATATTTGGGGGCAAAAGTCAAGTGGGAAATCCTTTTTACAGCAACACTGAGCTATTGATTGCTAAGATAGTGGGAACTTAAGATATATGATCAATTTGTCTTTGATATAGATCTCCATGGACTGCTAGAAATGAGCAGTCGTTAGAAGAGTTGAACATGCAAAATAAAATAGAGATTATTTTGGGGAAAGGAAAAAGGAAAAAAAAACAGACGTGGCATTTACGTAAAACAATCATATGTCGTTGCATTACAGAGGTTATGAATAGATCAGGTTTTCTCGTGAACAGAACCCTACATGAACAGGCAGCGACAGGAACATGATCAAAACATTCTTGATTGTAAATAACAACTAGGATACTACCATTACAGGGTTGCCACATTTATTGACTAATTTCTGAGTGTATAATCTTAGCATCAACCCATCATCCACAGGCACCTTTAGCGGCACAGAACCGGCCTGATTTCATCTCGACAGGCCGTCATAGTGGACTGTGGATCTACTGATCAGATCAATTGGAATTCATTACATTTCACTCACTCCTGCATGCACACTCAGAAGGAGATAGAAGGCGTTGTAGCGCCATTGTTAAGCGCTAAGGAAGTCCATGTTGGAGAACAGTAGCCAATCAGGGGGCATGATGGACGTGCACTGCATTGCCATGCCTGTCTGTCTCTGTAAATCAGTTTTGGGTTTGACAAAGAACTTGGACAAAGAAGCACTGAATGCAGCCTCCAGGGTTAGCCTTGCAGCAGCCTCATCCAACAAGACACAAGACAGATTACAACAGAGGTGAGCTAGGAGAGGAGGTTGTCACAGGCTCTGTTTTCTAACATTCTGGATGAGTAAAAGCCCAAGAAAAAAAGTGTTATTTTGTTGTCAATCTAACCTTGTCTACCTTGAAACTTGGTCTTTATTGGATGTGTACACAGACACACACACACACACACAGACACACACACACACACACACGCCTTACATGATCAAGTTTGTCTCTAATTTCCCCCTTCAAACAGTAAATTAATTACTCTCCACTCTCGTAGCTGATACTGGGTCAGAGGTCAACGGTCAGAGGTCAACGCGGTATCTTTCTTGTGAGGGAGAAAGAAACATTCACCCACTCATTGGGCCAAATAAACAACAGCTGTTCTCTCTCTCTCTCTCTCTCTCTCTCTCTCTCTCTCTCTCTCTCTCTCTCTCTCTCTCTCTTTCTCTCTCTCTCTCTAAACTACCAAATACTTCCAGTCCAACACCATAAGAGATACCTTAGCCTGTGTATAGATTTACAAACACACACACACACACACACACACACACACACACACACACACACACACACACACAGACACACACACACACACACAGACACACACACACACACACACACACACACACACACACACACACACACACACACACACACACACAAACCATACACACACACATACACACACACACACACACACACACACAAATATATACCACACCCCATCTCCCTATAGACCTACAAGACCCCTCCTCTGCTCTACTGGATGCTGAGCTTCTTGGAGGATACGACTGAAGTCGCAGAGGTATGGATTGCTTTGGACTCGGCCATAGGGCTGACCACACCCTGGATCAGGTTCTTGTTGAGGTCTCCTCCTCCTTGGCTCTCGGCAGTGAGTCTGGAGTAGGCTGCCGTGCCGGTCAGGTCCAACAGGTCTTCCAGGGCACAGCTGTTGCTCACTCCGTGGTTTAACGCACTCTCGATTATTGGCGAGAACTCAGGGATGGAGATGAGTTCGTCTTTGGACACGGGACTGAAACATCAGTTTCACAATTAGTTTCACACTCTCATGCATGGTGGTCATCCTACTCTACTGAGAACTGGGAGAGCAACTCCCAGGTCAGCCTGATACTCTGGTCTGTAGATGGTTAGATAACAAGAGCCAACACTATGAATTCAGTGATATTTCCTTAATTTCAATTCAAAATCATGGTTCCCCCTTAGTATGAGGTCATAGAGAATGATTCTAACATAATGGTTGGCATACCATCCTTATTTTCAGTAGAACATTTTTGACATTTAGAAACAAATAGGAGTTGAAGTTAAACTTAACGTCTTAGTGTATTACATACAGTATGTATATGATAACATTCACGAGTACGATATCAGATATTGTAATAGACTGTAATATTGTAATATATTTTAATATCTAGCAACATCTGACTTGCACAAGGACCATGTCCTCATCTTGTCCTCATTAGTATCAACTCAACCAATGTGGAGATGCTCACATTGGAAGGCGGGGGGGAGGTTCTCACCTGACTTCCATCGACTGGACCTCGTCCCCGGACGCTGGGCCCCGGACGTCCAGCGGCTGAAAGGTGATGGTGGGCGGCGTGCGGCGCCCCACCGACAGCAGCGTGAGAGACGCTCTCACCGCATCCTTCTTCTCCCCTGACCCCCCGAGACCCCTGCGCTCAGGGGTCGACGGCCCTGCCCTGCTCCCTTCCACCCCGGCGGTGCCGTTCTGTTGGCCCACCTCTGCGGCGTTGGCTTGGTTCTGGTTCTTCGGGGCGTTGGCCGGCCGCTCTGCGCTCTTTTCGTCGGTGAGCCCGGCCTCCCGTTGGTGTGCTTTGGCCTCGGCTGGCTTCGGCGGCTCTTTGCTGGCCGGGGGGCTTCCCTGGGCGACGACCTTCTCCTCGGGTTTGCCGTCGGCCTCCTGTCTCTCTTGCTCCTTCACAATAACGTTCGTGGGGACCTGAGCATCAGGGGGCGCGCTGGAAGCCTTGGGGTTCGCTCCGTGTTCCGGGGTCTGCTTGGGGGAGCTCTCCTGCTCCTGAACGCCGTTGGCTTTGACCTGCGCACTCGTCTGCTCCTTCTGCGTTGTGGGCTCTTTCTTCGTCTCTTTCTTCGGGGAGCCTTGGTTCTTCATGTTGGCCTGGGCGGCGAGCTGCGCTCTGACCTGCAATGTGACCTTTTGGATGGCTTGCTCGTTTGCCATATCGCTAATGTGAACGTTGGCCCTTAGCTCCCCTGTGGAGAACAAAGAACACAACATTGTACTGACCTCCCCTCCTACACAGAGCGAGAGTACTACACATACCTGTCCAAGGACGTTCAGAAACTAGCCCATTCTACTCATGCGTCCCGTGTGTAGAGTCTATAAATACATCCAGTCATTAGCTCAGTGCCTTAGGTGCCCCTGCACCGAGTCTTAAATAGAAAATACGTTGCCATCGCTCATTAGTCCAAATTGTGTTTTGTCTTCAGTGGATTCGGAAGTTCATGAACTCAAATGAAGGCCTTGTCGCTTGCAGGAAGGCTGTCATTTGATCTCAACAATCAGTAATCGTAGGATGTCAAATGTCATTAGTTTTGGTTCTTTCTACGTTGAATTGAAAACAATTCCCATGACACGATTGATGCTATGCTGAATACATGATTCATATGCTGTGTGAAAGGTGCCATGCGGTATCGTTGAAAGGGAAAACAAAAGGAGCATCAAGGAGGGAGGCAGAGATCTTACGCTAACCAAGCACAGCCAACAGCGGGAGAAGAACCTTCTCAACATGCTCAACTATAGCAAGGAGGATCTCGCATCCAGCCAGCGCATATCATCATTACACTTCTGAGGCGGAGGATCGCGGCAGGCAGGGATAGCGAGCACAGCGGTTGTGGCCGTTGACCGAAGGACTTACTGTACCTGGTATTGAGAGAGACACCATCTCCACTTGCCCCTCCTGATTCAATGTGGAACAGAGACGATGTTGTCGTAATTAGGACACAAAAACCAAAGAGTATGACCAATCGTGAGAGTTTAATGAGGAGGTTTTACAAAAAACAAAGAATTGAAAGAGAGTCAACACAACACACATCGAAGCAAAGACACCGCAGGGCGGCCATCTTGGCTCTGGGTGGCAACGCTACGGCGTGATTCAGCCACGTTCAACCCCCTCTCACAATACCTTCAAGTCTGCCTCTCCCTTCCTCGTTCTCTTCATGATCTCCTCGATGCGCTGCATGAAGACGCAGGGATGTTTAGTAAGTTATGAAGAAACACATGGAAGGCCCAACGGAAGTGCACGTTTCGACGTCGTCTGTACCTTCTTCCTGAGTTGTCTCTCCTCCTCTTCTTGTAGCTTTTGGAGCTCCCGTTCCTGGCGCTGCCGTTCGGTCTCCTCTCCATCTTGGTCCTTTAACTTTTCTTTCTGTGGAAGAACAAACCAGGGCGGCTGCAGTTTAAGGCAGACATGAGAGGTAGACAGACAGACAGAGAGAGAGGAACTCCTCTGTCTTTGGCAACCTGACTTCTGTAATTCAATCCGGCCCAGCTCCACAGACGCATTAGCTGTCAGATGTGGACACTCCCGGATAAGATCTTATGATCACTTTGTGATCCGATTTTAACAGTGGTGTGGACACCATCTGGACGCGATGAGGATAGATAACGGGCTGCGTCATTTAAACCACTCACCAGGCCCTGAATTCTGCCCCTAGGCTCCCGGTAAGCATAGCAATACTAACAATGACATCAAATTACATAAACAGTTGGAACTGCATGTAATATGTTAATGATAAGATATTTATCTTTTTATATTATTTTGGTCATATTTGTTGTCTGTTTACATCCAGACAGCAATCAATAAATCAATTGCTCTGACAAAAACAAAAGAAAGGAATAAACAAATCTGGTATCTGTGGCCTGTCATATAAGCCCATCCAATCCTTTCATTCGGCCTTAATGAAAGGATTGCATGGCCTACCTGTGTCTACCTGCCTACCCCATCACCTCCGCGGACTCTGCCTGTGCACTAATTGAGCACGGACGGATTCCTCCACAAGGCAAGACAGACCTATTGCTTAAACTAATGACTCATGTCTTTTTGGGGGTGTGGCTTCAGAGGGAGGCCAGAAGGGAAGTGGGGAGGATTTTGCAGGCTGGATACTTTCACAATGTAGCTGACTCCGGCTGGTTTATCCAAATTGCCTACCCTAGCTTTAACGAGTAACTGCACGAGTAGAGCCTTGGTTCTGCAACATGCACACATACAGACGGACAGACGAACTCTGACCTCTATTTCCTTCTGGATTTGCAGCTCTTTGTCCTGCTTCTCTTTCTGTCGTTTCTTCTCCTCTTCCTCTCTCTGTCGGAGAAGTTCCTCCTGTTTCTCCCTCTCCTGCTTCTCCTGGCGAAGCCTCTCCTGTAGCTCCTTTCTCAGTTTTTCTGCCTTCAGCCTGGTTGGGAGAGGGAAGAGTTATAGGCACACAGATACAGGCAAATAGCATAAAACATCAGTTAACATTACATATGGCTATCATATAGCCACTGCACTAATGCAATATTTTATACATTCTTCCCCTTTGAATTTATTTGTTTTTTTATTGTCTTTTATCTTATATGAGGTAATCTCTACTCTGCTCCTCTCTTCCTCCTTAAGTAACGTTAACTTTACACACATACACACACACACGCACACACACACACACACACACACACACACACACACACACACACGCACACGCACACACACACACACACGTGCACACACACACACACACACACACACACACGCGCGTGCACGCGCAAACACACGCACGCACGCACACACACCACACACATACACACACACGCACGCACGCTCGCACACCACACACACACACACACAGACACACACACACACACACACACACACACACACACACACACACACACACACACACACACAGACACACACAGACACACACACACACCACACACACACACTCACACACCACACACACACACACACACACACACACACATAGGGTGAGTGAGTCTCACCGCTCCTCTCTCTCCTGCTGCTGTCTCTTCTCTTCCACCTCCTTGTGCTCTCTGGCCAGGCGTCGGCGTTCAGCCAGCAACTTGGACGCCTCCTCTGCACTCGTGGCCCCGGCCGACGCCTTCCCCGTGGGTGTGACACCACCAATGGGTGTCACTGCACCCAGGAAAAAAAAAGTCACACGTTATTGAGTTTCAAATTCATTTACATTGATGACGATGACGATGACGATGACGTCGTCATCGTCATCGTCATCGTCATCGTCATCATCACCACCACCATCATGGTGGAGGTGGTGATTTTCTCAGAAACTCTATCTATTTTTTTACAGTTTGCATATGAGGTGGTCTGCAAAAAGGTCTTGGTGACAATTCAGTGGTACACCTAAAGTCAAAGGCCAAAGAGATACCTGTGTCAAATCAGCCGTCAACATGTGATTCACCCTTACCTGAAGTCTCATTCACTGCACCCTTACTGGCCCCAGCGTCGACCAGAGGTTTCTCCTTGCTCTTCTCTGCTTGTGCGGGAGAAGGTTCTGGGCTTTCTGCACTGTTGTTCCTCTTCACAGAGGCGTCCATTTTGGAGTCCTCACAGTGGCTGCTGCTCCTCTTGGGTTTGGATCTGTCCCCGTTGGTTACGAGGTTGGACTGGCGTCTTGTGGGGGACGGAGTGTGTTGGCGCGCTGAGCAGGGAGATGCGGTTCGCATTTTGGATGTCAATCTGTGAAAATGGCATGAAAAAAATAGTTGTTAACAAATCATTATTATATTAAATATTCAGTGTGTAGGATTAAGTGGCATCTAGTGATAAAGCTGAATACCGCATATAAAATGCTCATTCTCAGGTAAAAACATCTTATTTGTTGTTACCAATTCTTATTTGAATGAGATTACAAAATAATTAAAACATACTTATACAAAATTCTACACACTGCACCTTTAAACATCATGGGATATGGGCATAAAGTGGACTATTTATGAACACAGACTTGTACACTCACACACTCACACCTCATTAAAAATGGCGACGCCCCAGACAGGGCTCTATGTAGGGCACAGGTGAGCCACTTTGGACACAGCGGGGGTCTTACTTGGAGGAGGAGGGGCAGGTGAGCTGCCTGCCGGAGTGGGCCGGGGACTCAGGTCTCCTCAAAGGAGAGCCGTACGCTGGAGAGGCCGTCCGTCTGTCCCGCCGCAAGCGCTGTTTCTGAGCGGCCCACGGGGACAATGTTGTTATGTTTATAAGTGACTCAGGAGGGCTGGGTAGTCTGCTATGGTTAATAATGTAACTGTCTGCAAATCACTCAATGATATTGACAGAAAGTTAAAAAAAAATATATATTTTTTTTTAAATGACAATATCTGTCAAAACCTTGCCTCATGCCATTCAGAGATGGGAAATACTGCTACTAGTACCACACTTAATTTAATACATACAAAATAAACAAAGAGTTTATATAAATATATGAAGTAATATAGACTATTATATATATACAGTACTATATGACATTTTCCTAGATTTCCTTTTTCCTTTATGACAATTCAAAGGCATCTATACTGTACTGTTAGCACTATAGCAGCAAATAACACCAATGTTCTGTATTTTCCCCATGGACCACATGGGACCAGACCGCTGATGGACCACAAAAGAACCACTAGGGACAGAAGTCAAACCCCGCCCCCCCCCACCACCCCACCCCCAGTGTACAGGCCGGGGGCTGGCTGACCTTGGGGGTGTTAGGGGTGGACTGAGAGCCTCCTTGGAGGCTGGCTCTGTTGTGGTCAGCTGGGTTGAGTGTGCCGCGGTACGGTGATCTGTGGGGGCTGCAGGGGGCTGTGGCACATCCAACATCCAGGGTCGACCACACGTGAGGGTGGAGGGAACACTGGTGCAATTAAGTAAGGCAACACGGGAGGGACATCATGCCTGTATGTGCTCCACCTGACTGTAGCCTTGGCCATGTGTTCAGGATGTGGACCCGTGGATCGGGACCCCACTTTGGGGTCACCTGATTTGCATATAAGGTCATGGGAGATGCTGATACCTTTAAGCTATTGATATTTGAAGATACATGTTTATTTTGAAAAAAGCATACAGGTTTTTTTAGGACAACTAATCACTCGGTATGTGCTGTGCCTACATTCACTGGAACGTAAATAGTACTGGCATATGTTGAAAACAATGTCTGTGAAAGCAGATGCACAAACTATAGACTTTGAAAGGAGATTTTACGTTGTCAAAATGCCAGAGGTCACCTCCTGTCTAAGTAGAACTGAATTGCATTTTTAATGAAGATGTCATCAGAAGAACATGGATGTTGGGCGAAGGCACCATTAGCTGAAACTACATCTTGCTAAGCCATCTGAGCCTGCGGCACATCCCAATCTGATTTGGACACAGGAAACTAATTATGAGCCTTACAGGAAGACAACAGCCAGTAGGCTAATGGTTGTAAGAAATGAGCATACCAGGAAGCTGAGAATATTTTTGAGCTCCACTATTTGATTTGTGTGTGCAAGACTTGGCGAGGCTACAATGAGGTGCAGAAAAGATACAGGCCAACACTTAAATAACACAATTCAACAACGTGGACAGTTTTCTTTGTCCTTGCCACAATGAAAACGTAAGCACAACACATGGACTGCACAATTCACAGACACTCACACACATTCACAGCCACGTACACACCAAGCCACAACACAAACAAGGTCATGCCGCCTTCATTCGACAGTACTTGTATCTGGTGCCAGGTTAGGTTTCAACTGCCAAAGCTGTCCAGTTGTTCATATCCAACAAAATCAACAGTTTTGTTTTTCAAATTAGCATTAGCTTCAACTCAACCTGAATTGAACGTTGAACTTTTATGGAAAAGCCAGGAAAGATGATTGGATTACTGGCTAGCAAAGCGAATAAGGAAATGTTGAGTTTGACATGTTGGTTATGACATCAACTGCTAACTGTTTGGCAGTTGACCCCCCTCCCCCCCCCCCCCCCCCACACACACACGTCTCAATGGACAAGGTGTGCCAGTGCTGAAGAAAATGCTTGATGAAAACAGGAAGGAGAGCCATTTGATTATTGGTGGCAGTGTTGGGGGCTGGAGAGGTGCTGTCGGTGGAAATAGGGGTGTTAGTGGTGGGAGGTGGAAATCTGTCAAACCAAAAAGACCTAAATGCAGGAAATGGAAGTCACCCCGTCCAAACTGCCCCCGCTATTCTTTCACCGGTCCATTACCAAAGTCAGACTGGAGACATTCATGTCTCCATGAAGACGTTGGCCGTGTTCCGATAACCACTTACTTCACTTACTATACTTAGTTACTATACTAAGTAAGTAGGGTGTTCCAATTACGATCACCGCGAAAAGAAGTGTACTCAAAGGACCCGGATGTTGCCCTAAAAAACGGTTAGTATGCACTGTATGCAATGGTGTACACTATCCATACTCAACGGCAGCCATCTTACCTACATAGTGGAAGAGGCGGAGCCAGGCTGAGCTGCACTCAACTTGTAAATGGCTAGACCTTAGGGTGTAATGGATTCACGTGTGTCTGGCGGGTGACACGGCCGCACAGCTGATAGTAATTTCCGGTAAGTGCACCATTTGGAACACCACTAATATCTGAAAATCTACGCACTTAGTGAGTACGGTGTGTACTACGTTTAAGCGTACTCATGAAGTATGGATATCGGAACAAGGCCCATGTCAACACCACTCTAGCAAAATGTAAAAAAAAAACTGTTATTTTGTGTACAGTTTTCCATCACTTTCCATCCACACTAAAACACTGTTTTTCAGTTTTCACTATTTTTCAGCCGCCGTTTTCATGCCTTTTGGCTACACCCTGGCTACACCCTGGCTACACCCTACACCGCAACACTAGATCATTCATCCACTTGGGTGGAGAACAAGGCTGTTATGGACGGTTCAAAAACAGAGAGAAAAAATATGGGCTTTTAAAAGTGTCCGCATTAGAGAGTGGATGTCCTAAATGGACGGGCTAACGGGCCCCTGGGGAGATTAAGGTGATGACGGGGATGACTTCCCATTGTTCTGACTCATAATCAGAGCAGCACGTGGACACAGGCAGGTCTTTTAGGAAGTGGAACATTTTTGTGAGTTAGTACTTTCGTTACTACACTTTGATGATGCTGGAGGTGTTTATACTGTGATGCACATCCTCTTAAAGAGCAAGTGAACCCGCTGCATCAACTGGAATTTGAACACTATGCGATTGAAAAAAAGAGAAGCATTTTGGGCTGAGAGTTCTGGGAAGGAAGTAGGGTGTATTACGGCCCACGGCGACTTTGTGATACTTTCTTTTAGCACCGCCGTTGTGTGTGAGCGTTTATAATGAGCGCTGCTGTTCTATATAAAACGCGCGCCACACATACACCGCGGCGTTACACTGAGAAGCTTAACCCTCGCTCGGACATGGACATGTTATGTCAGCGGCTGTCTCAGAACAAGCTCCACACGGCCGCGCACACCGGGGCGTTATACTGTGAGTGTCCCAGAGGCGTAACCCTCGCTCGGAGAGTCAGCCGCTGCACAGACCAGGCGTCCATGTTTAAAGCAAAAAAAAAAAAAAAAAAAGGTTTTGGGTTCACTGGCTCTTTAAAGGAACTGTCCCACTCGGCACATTTTCTTTTTTCTAATACAACAGACGTGTTTTGAAAAAAAATGACGTGTGTTCCCCTTTAAGATAAGGTCAGATGAGACACCGCCATCACCATCAAGAGACAACGACCGCAAAGAGTACTAATAAGCAAAGACTACGATATTCAAAGAACACACATCATTCGGACGACGGCTCTACGGATACAACACAAGGATAACGTGTACACAACAACGTCACACAATATCATCAAACACAGCAAAATCACTTCACTTCCACCGCTCATCCTCCACAGATGACAACAAGCCCCCTGGAAAAGTCGGTTATCAACATGCATCATGGGAAAAAAAAAAGGAGACAGTCAGGGGATTGGACCGAGGAACGGGGCTCTCTGGAGACAGACGGGGGTCGGCCAGGGGTGGGGGTTGCATGGGTGGTGGGTCAGAGGTGGAGCTGTGGTGGGGGGGGGGATGGAGGGGGGGGGGTCGTTGTGTCTTTACCCGATTCGCTGGAAGCAGGAAGGGGGGAGGCAATGCCATGGGGGAGGGCAGAGGCAGCGGAGAGAGGGGGTAGGGTATCACTGTCACCTACAGTGGATTGGACGGAGCAGAGCAAAGCAGAGACAGCAGAGGTTATAAAAGACTTTGGACCTGGGGTCCCGCCGCGGGACAGCTGATCTGGGCTAACATGCTACACCGTACAGGGATGTAGTGCTGAGTTCAAATACCGCTAACGCTGAGTTAGCAGTGCTATGTCGGTTAGAAATGTATACCATTATGTTGAAACGGGTAAATAATACCGATAAAAAGGAAAAAATACTTTTACAGGCATTATTTACCCTTTTCTTTTATTTCTGGCATTGAAAGGTAAAGTGCTTGATTGAACGGTGAAGGCTTGCCGAAAAACCTGATAAATACTCCACTCTTACTTCATAATTGATTGTATTGATTGGTTGGCGGGTTGACTGAGCTGTGCAGTTGTGCAGTGGCTGTGCAGCACTACATCACTACATCACTGAGCCCCGCGGTGTGGCGGTAACCTTCTCTCTATGGTCTCCTTCATGCTCATGCGCACCTCAGCAGTCTGCTGTATGCAGTAAGCATTCTGCTCTCGCAACACACACACACAAACACACGCAGTCACACTCATGCTTGCATGTACACACACACACACACACACACACACACACACACACACACACACACACACACACGCACGCAAGCACGCATACACACAACCAAACCCAAAATGTGCTCACACACAGTTTCTGGCATCTGTATTTGGCAGCAACCTATCAATAATACAACTGATTCACTGTCTCCATCACCTTCCCTCTCCTCACCTCCTGTCTCCTCTCCTCAGTACGTCACTCCTCACCTCCTCTCTCCTCACCCCCCTCACCCCTATCTCCTGTCTCTCTCTTTGGAGGTTTCTGTTCTGGACCTGTCTCTCTATCCTCTTCTCTCTGTCCTTGTACGTCTCAGTGGTCCTACCTACCTACCTGCCCTAGTGGCAGGGGTCCTCAGTAGTCCCATCTGCCCCAATAGTCTATCAGCCTCAGTAGTCCTCCCTGCCTCAATAGCCCTACTTTCCCTAGTAGTCCTACGTGCCCCAGTAGCAGGATATCCTCACTAGTCCTACCTGCCCCAGTGGCAGGATATCCTCACTAGTCCTACCTGCCCCAGTAGCAGGGTCTCCCCAGTAGTCCTACCTGCCCCAGTAGCAGGATATCCTCACTAGTCCTACCCGCCCCAGTAGCAGGGTCTCCCCAGTAGTCCTACCTGCCCCAGTACAGCAGGGTCTCCCCAGTAGTCCTACCTGCCCTTGTAGCAGGGTCTCCCCAGTAGTCTTACCTGCCCCAGTAGCAGGGTCTCCCCATTAGTCCTACCTGCCCCAGTAGCAGGGTCTCCCCAGTAGTCCTATCTGCCCCAGTAGCAGGGTTTCCCCAGTAGTCCTACCTGCCCCAGTATAGCAGGGTCTCCCCAGTAGTCCTACCTGCCCCAGTATAGCAGGGTCTCCCCAGTAGTCCTACCTGCCCCAGTATAGCAGGGTCTCCCCAGTAGTCCTACCTGCCCCAGTAGCAGGATATCCTCGGTTCCAGCGACGGTTCCTCTGCTCCAGCTGCAGGCTTCGCTCCAGAGATCTCTTCATCAGCGCCTCCAGACGCTCCTGGAGAGCAAACACATCCAGTGTTTGTACTTTTTGTCGTGCCCTGTGGTTTTTTGTTGAGTTGAATCAGGTGTGGCGTGTTGTGTAGCATTGTGTTGTTCTACAGTGTATTATATTATATGGACTTGGTATGGGTATAGTGCAATGGGTGGGGCGTTCCACTCCCAACCTAAAGCTACTGGGTTCGATCCCCCCCAGTGACCACAGTCTATCTTCAGTGTTACGGAAAGCGTCCGCTAAACGGTTTAACAGGCTGGCGCCTCTGTGGACCTTTTCCTCCTCCAGCTGCTGCCTCCTCTTCTCCTCGACGGCGGCCCTCCTCTGCTCCTCCTTCTGCCTCTGCTCCTCCAGCCGCCTCCAGCGCTCCTCCACCGTGCGCTCGTACTGCAGCCGCGCCCGCCGCTCCTTCTCCCTGATCAACTGGTCCCGCGCCACTGTGGGGGGGGGGGGGGGGGGGGGCAACGTGCTTTAGACCGACACACTGCACACAGCTCTGTGCTCATGTCTGCTGTACGTGGATGTGAGCCACACTGCCTAAAGTCTACATCTTCTCACACTAGGCGTAGCACAACGAGAACCAGATATCTTTGTGGATTATTTAATTTGCTGGTAGCTGACGGATGGTTATTTTGAATGACACTGAAATGACAGCACTTAAATGGTGCCAGTAAACAGTTATATTAGAAATATGCAATCTAATATCAATTTAAAAAAAAATCAACAGACTGACCCAGGCTTTTTTCTCTTTCTTCGCGTCTTTCTTTGGCCAAACGCATCCGGTCATCTGTCTTCAGGTAGCCTTCCACTGGAAGAGGACAGAAGACATTACCTGATGTACAGAGGTTGAACTGTTACAACAGTTTTAACTGTTGACTGAATGGGCCAAATCTGTCCCGAGACTTACACAATGTATCTGCATGGTTGTTGTTGTTCGTTGGTAGATGTAGAGGTGAGGGATGCCCGTTTATCTGTGGCTTCCGTTCGGTGGACGGGGCTGACGACACAAAATAAGAGCAAACGGTCATGAATCCAAGGGGTAATCAAGCGTCGCTTTCGGTAACAAACGGATGACATCAGCAAGACGGCCCTAGGCGTGCAGTACCAATCTATCATCAGCAGAGGGCAGTATCTACATGTCCTCCGTATTTGAAAATGTGATCTAAATTGCTTAGAGGAGCGACCACCAAGGGCGAACAGAAGAGAGAGGTGCAGAGAAAGTGTGCAAGTCGCCCTTGGCGTGATATTTATAGGATATAGGCTGGATCCCTCGGTTTGTTGTTGCCATGCGAGGCTTTTCTAATCGTCACTGCAGCAGCGGTCAAACTATAGGCAGATGTGTCAGTGCTGACAATATGACAATATTATAATATTTGATCAAAAGCGTGCCATACCTTCAGAAAACTAACATTATGATTGAGATTATTAACTGCATATACAGCATATACAACAGTGTGTAAATATGTGTGTTTGTGTGTGTGTTTGTGTATGATATGTGTGTGTGTGTAATGTGTGTGTGTGTGTGGGGGGGGGGGGGGGGCATAATGCGTGTGTTTGTGTCTTACTGGTCTTTCCAGTGGAGCCCAGGCGGGCCGGAGAGCTGTTCCCACTGCTGTGTGACCTCTTGTCGGGCAGGAGACAAGGTGACGTCGGGGTCATTGGGTCACCTTGGGGGCAGGAGAAGGTAGAGACACCAGTGATAGTACACATCTTTGACCTCATTGAAGATCCCCCATCTGTTTTACCACCAGGTGTGAGGGTCATCGCTCGTCACGACAGTCCATTTCACAACGTATCCACTTGTGACATCACAAGTCGGAGATTAACTCCCCAGGTGTGGGTTGTGAATTACCCCCCCCCCCCCCCTTGAATTTGTCTGTTCTGTCTTATGTCTGAGTGGACACTCCCTCTTGTGATGTCACAAAAGGGATGGAGTCACACCTGGTGGTAAAATGACCCTTTAAATGTGGCCAGAATATATAGCTATGGCAACTTCAATGCTTAGTGTTATATGAGGAGGGGTGACTCCATTCGATATGTACTCACATGGTATAACTTCTAAAAAAATCAAGAAACCTGTCATAAGCTAAAATCTGCTTATGATATGAGGATAAAAAGTGGCCCGTATACATCCGAGAGGTTTCGATTGAGAGGGCTAAGTGATTTCACGCAGGCACTCGCACTCACACTCACGCACACGCACACACACACACACACACACACACACACACACACACACACACACACAAACACACACACACACACACACACACACACACACACACACACACACACACACACACACACAGACACTCTTCTTTCAGGCAAGATTAAATTACTTTGGTTCATTTGTAACTGGGGAATATAACAACTACTTTTACATGTTACATGTCCATATAAATATTATACCTAAAGGTTTTTTTTTTGTCACGTGCAGCTCATGTCTTCTTTTTTCTATGTTTTCAACGCAGCAGCAAAGGCCAGAGCACAGATGGTTGACAAAAAAGTTGAGAGGCCAATGCCAGACTACAGGACAACAATTATATCTGTAGTGTCATCTGTAGTGTAATCGCATTTTTTTTATATGATCATGAAGCTGTATGCCACAGAAATCCACGAACAGCCTGTACTTAAAAACGTTGAAACAGTATTGGGTTCCCACAGAAAACATTCGTCACGGCATGTGGTCGTGAGAAACAGGATTCTGTGATGCTATTATTTAATCTTTCCCATTTTTGTAGCCATCATGTGATCACAATTAATGCAATGATAAAAATAAAATAAACGAAAGGAAATACGACATTTAGGTTCTCATTGTGAAGGCAAAAAGTGCAAAAAAGACGCCTGTGCGAGGTGCGTCATTCGCACATCCAACACAAAATACAGCACGAACCATTCTCTATAATCAGATAAGAATTCATGACGAATCATGAGCATCATTATCGATAACATCATTTAATTTGGTATACCTGTTATCAGTGTCGGTGATGTAGTCACTGTCTTCGCCATGGATGCTGGAAACGGTGGAGTCCACCCAAAATAAAGGGAATATTGCCAGACCGCAGCGTCTCAAGCCGTCAGTGAAATGCAAGCTCCGGCTTTTTCACTGCCGTGGCGATGTGCGCATCGTTTCCATTGTGCATCCAAGAATTCCACGGAGGCGAAGCCCGAGGACCGAACAAATTTGACCGTTTTTCTTAAAACAAACTGCACGTCATTATAATCCGCGGATGTTGTTGTTTCGACGACACGCTGAAATGCGCGCGCGTGCGTGCGTGTGTGTGTGTGTGTGTGTGTGTGTGTGTGAGTGAATGTGTGTGTGTGATGACAGCGACCAGGGGAGGATGGATGAAGACAGGGATGTGATGCTCAATTGGAGGGGGGCGGCGGGGGGGACGGTGGGCCTGAGGCTGGTCCGAAATGACGTTTGTGTCTGTAATGCCGCACACAAAAAATCGGATTAATTATGTCGCTATTCCATTGATCAAAAAACACCGCAGACCAAGCAGCTAAATAATCAAAGATAATATCTAATATTCATTTGTTGACTTCGATCATTGTCTACAATCAAATAAATGAAACCTGCTGCCGCATTTGGATGCTGCAGACCTCCCATACAACAGGGGGCAGCCTTGTAGATCCGCCGCGGATCTTCTGGTGGGAGAAGCATCACAGGAAGAAGGGTCCCCAAGAAGGACAGAGTGAGAGACGGGAGAAGTTTTGACTTGTGGCTCCAGCAACGACAGCAAGATGCTGACCAATATCTCCAATGTGCTAAGGACATGCGCCCAGAGAAATGTATGTACTTTTGCATGAGGCCTGTATTTGAATATGAATCTGATTTTTGCACACATTCTCGTAGCCATAGGTCTTCTGACCTTGTCCTATCCAACAGAGGCCGGACGATAGCTGCCTGGGCTAGCGGCTCTCCCTTTCTGCTGAACAGTGTTTTTGTGTTGTTTCTCATCTGTGATCACATGCCACTCCACTGTCATTGCCTTTTGTCAACCGCGTCTTCCAAACCATTGACTTGTGTTAAAACCGCAAACATATTCGAGACATGGGCGTAGTAATATTAACGTTATGAACGCTGTCAACGTAGATAGGTGTGGTATCATGTTTCCATGTTGAATACAAAGTGACGTTTACTAGAGGTGATGTATGTGAAACAAAACATGTTTTTCTTGAATGCTGTCCTTCACCTTCACTTGTCAGGGGACCGCAGCGGTCGCATCAGCCCGTAGCTATGCTGACTTCACCCCGCAGGCTTCCTTTGAAATCAAGGTGAGCACCTGTACAAGCGTCACCTACATTATTATCGTTTTACTTGACTTGAGATCCACTCGCATTATGTCCGTCACCTCATATAACTTGGGCGCTTCCCCCGTGCGTGTAGAAATGTGACGTCCACAAGTTGGATGAGGCCCCGGCCACGGAGGTGGTGATGACTCGCGAGGAGGGTCTGAAGTACTACCGCACCATGCAGACCATGAGGCGCATGGAGCTGAAGGCCGACCAGCTCTACAAGCAGAAGATCATCAGAGGCTTCTGCCACCTCTACGATGGGCAGGTGAGGACCCCTTCCTACTAATTACATATAATGTATGTAATGGCATATAAGATTTGACCCTAGACACTGGCTCTCTTCTTCAACAACAAATTGCAACTGTCCTAAATTTGAACTGGTGATTTAGTTTAATATAACTGCATTACCCTTTTTGTGAAACAAAATGTTGACTTATATAGCTTATACTCTGCAGAGGTATGGTTATATTAATATATGCAGTTTTAGCACTCTGATGTTTAACATGAACAGTCAACATGAACCATGTGTTGTTGTGTATGGTAGGAAGCGTGTGCAGTGGGCATTGAGGCAGCTATTAACCTGACGGACCACCTGATCACCGCGTACCGCGCCCACGGGTACACCCTCACCAGGGGCGGGACCGTCAGGGAAATCATGGCCGAGCTTACCGGTAGGTTGTCACCGGCAACGGAACCTGTCAATCACACTCAATCGCTCTTCCACAATGGCGCATTTGAACCCGTTTGCGCAGCTCTGCAGAGAATGTGTTTAGCAGTAGGCGAGGGTGTTTGATCCCCTATGTCCGCAGTCTTGTCTCTCAGCCCTTGCCTCTGTCTCCCTCCCCCAGGCAGGAGAGGAGGTATTGCAAAGGGCAAGGGGGGCTCCATGCACATGTACACCAAGAACTTCTATGGAGGCAACGGCATTGTGGGAGCTCAGGTAACACATAACCTGCTCCTGAGCTTCTTGGTTGTTCACCTTGACTCGTGTATCAATTAATAATGATAAAAGGTCCCAATTTTATGGTTTGATCACCAATGTCAGCCTACCAGTAAGCTTTCTTGAGAATGATGGCTCATCATCAAAACACAAAAAACAGTCCTTTTGGTTAAAAGCTTCATCTTAGCAGAAAAATTGTCAATACAGATGTTGTCTCTCCACCCCAGGTTCCACTAGGAGCAGGCGTAGCTCTAGCTTGTAAATACCAGGGGAAGAACGAGCTCTGTGTCTCTCTGTATGGAGACGGTGCTGCAAACCAGGTATGACTCTAGTAATTGATTATGCAATCAGAATCACAATACTTTTATTTCCCACACAGGAATTTGCCTTGGTTATACGCAGACATTAAACAACTGGCAGGAAGAATTTGCATGACAAGGCAGCATAAGCAGAACACGCTTACCCGATGATGTGCAAGCATCAACAATCATGTCTGAATTGCTCATGAAGTCATTAGGACTCTTCTGGTGCAGCCAGCAAACTGATACACACGTCACGGTCAAGCACTAACAGGTCTGTTAACACTCGCCGTGTCCTTAACGTCACAGGGTCAGATCTTCGAGACGTATAACATGGCGGCTCTGTGGAAGCTCCCCGCCATCTTCATCTGTGAGAACAACAAGTACGGCATGGGGACGTCTGTGGAGCGGGCTGCCGCCAGCACCGACTACTACAAGAGAGGAGACTTCATCCCTGGCCTGAGGGTACAAACCACTGACAGCTGTTGCTGGTTTTATTGTCAAACGACCCCCATCGTACCACCAGCTGGGATGCTGATTAACCACAAAATACATGATGGGAAAAAAAATTATGATCATAATTTTGTGATGTCACCCTCACCAAGCATGTGATGAGATCGTTGAGAGAAGACTATGCAAATAATGATGATAATATGGTCTTTGTGTTTTTTTGATTCCAAGGTGGATGGCATGGACATCCTCTGTGTCCGGGAGGCCACGAGATTCGCAGCCGACCATTGTCGTTCCGGAAAGGTAAACGGTTGACTTCATTAGTCACAAATCAGTACTGTATCAAGCAGTCATGTGATCTCACCTATCACTCTCACTGAGCTTGTCTGCCTCGGGGCAGCCGCGGCCTACTGGTTAGGGCTTCGGACTTGTAACGAACGGCTTGAGCAAGGCACCCTGTGACGTTAAGGACACGGCGAGTGTTAACAGACCTCACTGCTCCCCGAGCGCCGCTGTTGCAGGCAGCTCACTGCATCGGGTTTAAGTGTGTGCTTCACCTCACGGTGCTTCACCATCACTGTGTTCTGAGTGTTTCACTAATTCACAATTGGGTTAAATGCAGAGACCAAATTTCCCTCGCGGGATCAAAAGAGTAATTCTTCTTCTCTTCCTCACTCCCAGGGTCCCATCCTCATGGAACTGCAGACTTATCGCTACCATGGACACAGCATGAGTGATCCAGGTGTCAGGTAATGAGCCACCTCTTCCATATTGACTACTTAAACAGTATCCAAAGTGACTAGTATTGGCTCAATAGCCAATACTAGTGTTTAGAACGGTATTGGTCTGTTTTACTCAATGTTTAAGGATCGGATACCGACCGTGGTATGCAATATGTTAATCGCAAATGAGTTATGCAGATCTCAAAATGCATGCACATGTATTTTTTAAACCTAAAATGTGACGTTAATGGTACTGTTACTATTGTACTATCGTAGTACCAATACTACCGTGACCCCAGTTTGTATTATCACTTTCTCCACATGTCCTGGGTCTCTGGTATGCACTGAATCTGTATCCAGAACCTAACCATGTCCCTGCCCTCTACGTGTGTCTTCTGACAGCTACCGTACACGTGACGAGATCCAGGAAGTGCGCAGCAAGAGTGACCCCATCTCCATGCTGAAGGACCGCATGCTCAGCAACAACATGGCCAGTGTGGACGAGCTCAAGGTAACCTGGACCTTTCCCCTTACCTCCCTTTAACTTTAAGAGTTTTACAACGATGTCCCTGGGTGATGGTTCACTAACGACAAAAGACAAATCCAAGGCTATGATTGAGCCATAGATAAGGCCCTGAACACAGGTTATGCAATCCATGTTCGGGTTAAGCCTCCCACCATATATAACATAACTTTAAAAGTCGAGGGTTGGCCTTTGTTTTCAAAGTTGGCATAAATTCATACAAATAACATGAATTAGTATAATTTAGTATATGAAATATAATGTGTGTGTGTGTGTGTGTGTGTGTGTGTGTGTGTGTGTGTGTGTGTGTGTGTGTGTGTGTGTGTGTGTGTGTGTGTGTGTGTGTGTGTGTGTGTGTGTGTGTGTGTGTGTGTGTGTGTGTGTGTGCTCAGGAAATCGACGTGTCTGTGAGGAAGGAGATTGAGGACGCGGCCCAGTTTGCCACCACGGACCCTGAGCCCCCACTGGAAGACCTGTGCAGCCACATCTTCTACAACGAGCCCCCCATGGACGTACGCGGCACCAATATCTGGAGCAAGCTCAAGTCTATAAGCTAGTGGAGCTCTCTCTCCCTCTTCTCTCTCTCTCTCTCTCTTTCTCTCCCCTCTCCTCTGTCTCTCTCTTTCTGTCCCTCACTCTCGATAAAGTAACATGCCTCGTTCCAGGCCCTCACCCTTCGAAACGACGCCTGTACATGTTTGTTCCACCACTTCAGACTTTTCTAATAAATTATGGGGTTTTGGTTGAAGGGTTGGCTGCATCGTCACGGTCTAGGGATTTAAATACTGTTTTGAAGTTGAGATGAGGATATCTGGGCTAAAAACCAGTGATGAGCCGTGATGCAGCCATCTGAACACGGAGGTGACTTGTAACGGGGCGAACGCTAAAAGATGCAGCACTTAGAGGAGCTTTGAGGCTACTGGTGTAGGGGTTATCATAATGAATGGTTAAGGTTAAGTCACTATTTCAGTCCAAATTATTCAATAAAAGACCGTGGTGTGAATACACTGACTCTAGGAATTTCTAGATCACAACTCAATCAGAAAATATCCCCCATCCTCCGTAAATGAAATAGTTAAATGGAGGCAGAGCAATTAAGGGGAGAATTATGGCTGCGTTCCCTTTTAAACCAATCGGTTCATTTTGCCAAATCTGACGTGTTGTTGTAGTTGCTTTTCAGAACTTGATTTAGATTTCAAACACTCCCGAAGTTTAGTGGTCTTGCGAGGACTTGTTTTCCATTGTAGTTAATTGTGAACATATGCTGCCTTTAAGCAAGATTTTTGTTTTCAAAAATTCTAAACGTCCCCAATTTAAATGCTACATTACTCTCTCTGAGACCGCTTAATTACATGCCATTGTCATGGTGTGAAGCTTAATGTTCTATTGGAATATTTCAATTTTTTATTTAATCTGAACTTTCACCCCAAAATATAATATATTGGAGACATGATGGATTTAAGAGGCCCCTGTTTGTTTAAATTATGAATGCCATTCCTAAATTGGGAGGGGAAATATATATGGTGACATACGCTGTTACGTTTCATTTATCATACTGAAGAGGCAAGGTTGCGCAGTGTCGCAGAGAACACCTTTTTGTTAACAGTATGCATATCCTGAAAATAAAATACAAATGTTGCAAGGTGTGCATCGTCAATTTTTGTTTTGGAGTATGAAACGTCTATGAGAATGGAAATAAATCGTGGTCTACAAATGTGTGTCGAAATCAATTCACAAATTAATAGTTTTGTTATAAACCGAGTATTCGCATTTGGGTGATGGCTAACATATTGCCTTCGGTGAACCATACGTCCCATGTTTTTCCAAACCACGTTTTCTTTGCCCTTATCTTATCAGTTTGGAATTCTATATATAATTCTCGACTTTTATTTGGAAATTAAACACCGGAAGAAGCTCCACAGAATTTGGCGCTGTGCGTTTCTGGTTCTTCGTATCCAGGCGATTGGCTACGTGTTGTTCTACCCACCGTGCAATGGAAGTTAGGGGTTATCCGAACACAATGAGGGAGCTTCTATACACGCTTTGTAGCATTCTCGTCATTGCCAAGTTAAATTCAGCAGAAGAGAGTGCTAATGGAAAGAAGGAGCAAGAATGCCACAACTATGCGGGAGGACATGTCTACCCAGGGGAAGCTTTCCGTGTCCCTGTATCCGATCATTCCTTGCACCTCAGCAAAGCCAAAAGTAAGGTCTTATTACTTTTTTTTTTTTTAACCATTCCAGGTAGTTATGACTTGCCTGTAAATGTAAAACCCAGGGGGAATTGTGCTTTCTGCAGCAGCTGCTACTGAATGGTGCGATGGGCATGTACCCCGTTCGTGGCGGTGCAGTGCACAATAAGGGAGCAATAGCTAAAAAAAAAATCATGCAAATCACTGAAACTTCTCCTTTTTGATTTTAAACACTGCATACACATAGTCACGAAATGCATTGCAAATGCTGGGTGCGTATCATCTGATCGCGTATAGCTATTAGGCTTTTTATATGTATGAAAATAGATAGTGAGAAGACACGTCATTCTACTAGATTTTGTAAACTGTTTCGCCAAGAAAGATAATTATGGGTTATGGTTATGGGCGGATTTTCACCTTAAAAAATATACTACTCGTAGTCTATATTAGTTAATTAATAGTGGAATTTAAGATGTTCATATTTGAAAAATGAAAATAATAAAATGAAAATAAAAAATTACAAACTTCATGCATTTGAGAATGTCCCAAAGGTTATCTAAATAATTACGCTTAATACGTCGTTTTTATGTTTATAAATGTGTTGTTTTCAATGTTTTCCCTCTGAAAGTTTCCAAACCTTCACCACACTGGGAAGGAACAGCTGTCATCAACGGTGAATTCAAAGAGCTGAAACTGACAGACTACCGAGGGAAATACCTTGTCTTCTTCTTCTACCCCCTGGACTTGTGAGTCGTGTTCTCCATTCACAGCTTTCATTTTTTATTGTCTGTGTATTCATAGGACACTACTAACATCATTCTTCCACAGCACATTCGTCTGCCCCACTGAGATCATTGCGTTTAGTGATCGCGTCCACGAGTTTCACGCCATCAACGCCGAAGTGGTCGCCTGCTCCGTGGACTCGCAGTTCACTCACCTGGCCTGGTAAAACGGATCTAATCTAATCTATAATGTAATGTCTAACGTCTATTTGGCTCAGGCTTTACCATAGAGGGTAACTGTTGCAGGTGGACTCAATTGTTGCCCTGTTTGTCATTTAACTTAAAGGGGTAGTTTGGAATTTTGGACATAGGACCTCATTTACAAATGATCCTGTGTGTTATTATCATTGGAGATGTTTTCAACACATTTCATTCAGTTCTTCTAGTTGCTGAGTTCCATGGTGCTAGGCTAGCGCAAGTCAACGGTTTCGGCTAGCCTGTCTTACCCACTTTACAGTTCACCCGAGGCAAATACATTATAACGCCAGACTATCGATGTAAATGTCTGTGTTGATCGAATAATGTTGATGATATGATAAATAACGATGAGAAATAACGCACAGGATAACTTGGAAATGAGGTCCTATGTCCCAAATCCCGAACTACTCTTTTAATTGTATAATAAATGGACGTATAGCCAATGTTTTACTGGTTTTATGGTTTATTAGATGTATTGGATCAGTTTCATTAGATGCTTTCTGACTACTACTGGTTAAGCCTTCCTACTGTGATGCACAAAGAGAGATGGATGATGATGATGATGATGATGATGATGAAGATGAAATGCCTAAATGTTATTCTGTCCCAAACCAATTTGAAATCTGTATGTAATGCCACCAATGGCTTAATGTATTGATACCATTGGTCTGTTTACTTTTTCCTATCAATTTACCCAAATTAAAACAAATTTAACGATCTAACAGGATCAACACACCCAGGAAGCAGGGTGGACTTGGACCAATGAAAATCCCCCTGTTGTCTGACCTCACACACCAGATCGCCAAAGACTACGGCGTTTTCCTGGAGGACCAGGGCCATACACTCAGGTATGACATCCTTATACAGTCATTGGAGGCATGACATTCTCCTGTACACACTGAGGTATGACATCCTCATACAGTCACTGGAGGTATGACATCCTCATATACACACTGAGGTATGACATCCTCATACGGTCAGTGGAGGTATGACATTCTCATACAGTCACTGGAGGTATGACATCCTCCTATACACACTGAGGTATGACATCCTCCGATACACACTGAGGTATGACATCCTCATATACACACTGAGGTATGACATCCTCCTATACACACTGAGGTATGACATCCTCCTATACACACTGAGGTATGACATCCTCATATACACACTGAGGTATGACATCCTCCTATACACACTGAGGTATGACATCCTCCTATACACACTGAGGTATGACATCCTCCGATACACACTGAGGTATGACATCCTCATACAGTCACTGGAGGCATGACATTAGGTATGACATCCTCATACAGTCACTGGAGGCATGACATTAGGTATGACATCATACAGTCACTGGAGGCATGACATTAGGTATGACATCATACAGTCACTGGAGGCATGACATTAGGTATGACATCATACAGTCACTGGAGGCATGACATTAGGTATGACATCATACAGTCACTGGAGGCATGACATTAGGTATGACATCATACAGTCACTGGAGGCATGACATTAGGTATGACATCATACAGTCACTGGAGGCATGACATTAGGTATGACATCATACAGTCACTGGAGGCATGACATTAGGTATGACATCATACAGTCACTGGAGGCATGACATTAGGTATGACATCCTCATACAGTCACTGGAGGCATGATATTAGGTATGACATGCTCATACAGTCACTGGAGGCATGACATTCTGTACACACTGAGGGATGATATAAAATAAAATTAATTGTGATAATAGATTAATCATTTAAGGTATTTATGAAGTTCTAATAAGAACCATTTGCGGCTTAATGTTGTCGTTCAATTCAAATGTTTGGTTCATGGATCATTATAAAAGGAATAGTTTATTTTTATTTGGCTGCTTGTCAGATATAGCAAGCACATGTAAGCCATCCCTTTGGACTCTGGTAACTTGTCATGGCAGTTTCTATTGTATGAACTCATTTTCTTACTCATTCTCAACCTAATATTGTTACATTAATCTACGAACTATGAAAATATTTAGTTCAAGCCCTAATTGAACTAACAAAGTGCCCTCGCATCTTGAAAGATCAATGAAAATCCCCCCCAATCTTCTCATCATTTAATTGGTAATGAGCTATCATACTTTGGGGTTTTATTAACATTTTAGGTCACGAATATGCACTTCGTTGCACAATACTAACAAGACGAAGACAAAGATGAAGACGAAGGCAAATTGGATGTCTGTCAAACCCATCCACTAGATGGGAGCAAACGGCCATCAAATAAACATGGCTTCCTGGACAGTTCAAATGTGTTGAGGGCATTGCCTTACAAGCAAACCACTTACAAGCGAACACACAGCTAGCTAGGGCACTTACATACAATACATATTGCAGATATTCACGCGTCTTGTCAGGGTCATGTTGTTTGTTGGTGTCTGTGAGTTTTGAGTGACGGTGCGGTGTGCTCCAGGGGTCTGTTCATCATCGATGACAAAGGAATGCTGAGACAGATCACCATGAACGACCTGCCTGTGGGACGATCTGTGGACGAGACGCTGCGATTGGTGCAGGCCTTCCAGTACACAGACAAGCACGGAGAAGGTCCGACAGCCTCGCCCTCCGCATTGAAATAGCTGTTGGCCAGAGTTACATGACACCGCTACACTTTATTTAGTAAATGAAATGCAGTACATTAGACAGAAAAAAAAGATAGCCACTGAAACATGGGAGGATATTTTTACGATAACATGTTTTCATATTATGTGGTTGTTTTCTTCAGATACCTTTTCTCTAAATTGTTGTTTTGATGTTTTGTGTTGCAGTTTGTCCTGCGGGGTGGAAACCAGGCAGTGACACGGTATGTGTCTAAATGAAGGGTGTATGTGTGTCTGTCTGTTGGGCCTTTCTTTGTGTACTCATTGATTTACATTCTCTTCCACAGATTATTCCGGACCCCTCTGGAAAGCTGAAATACTTTGATAAACTAAATTAGGCCACCAGCGACCCAAAATAAAACACTTTTCCTAAGATGTTGACTGTTGTACTAACTAAATGAGCAGTACCTTTTTTCTTGTCATTTCAATAGCCAAATGAACACTTGTCTTGATAACAAGTGAGCTGAGAGAAAATAAACTGAATTGTAGCTCTTGGGAAATCTTGGTTCCAGGACATTGTAATGCACTGCTTAACCTCCTCAAAGGATCATAAAAAGAATGTAATAAGTGGATTGACCCACTCACCTGGGTAAATAAGACAGACCAGTCATTGTTGTTTCATGCAGAATAAGTATGTGCTTGCCATTATGTTGAGGAATATGCATTTCAAGGTGTGTTTTTCACAAATAAATTGGGTAATCAGGAAGCAGCATTCTAAATATACTTTCTGTTCACAGAAAATGCTAACTCTGCTGTTTCCAATGCCCTCCGATAACTCTTGAGAATTTTGGAATCATGCCCTTTGACCTACAGCCAATGAAATTACTTTATGACATGCATTTGATACAATGAGTGTCTGAATAAGTGAATAAGCTTCTCTATTCTCAACGACTTTACATGCAAACAGTAAAAAAAAGTAAACGCAAATATGTCATAAGCGTTTATAGGCGTCATAGCATTAGTTATGCCAGTTAAATAATTACCATGACAACACGTTATGTGATTGCGTCATTGCCGGTCAGCAATTTTGCCTCACGTGACAGCCCACGCGTTTTCTGGTGGATTATGCTAATTTTTGAAAACCGGATGTCACAGATTTGACTCCATACAGAGTGAGAATATGTTCAGTAATAATTCAACTAGCTTTAACACTATTACCCTAATGTGTGGCATTCATAATCACTGGCACAATCACTGTAGATCACTAAAGTAGGTTCATATATTTTTTTTTCTTCCAAAATCCGATTAATTCTAGGCCTACCGATCAATTGGAACATTTCAGATTAATTTGCATCGCGAAGTTTTGTTTTTCAGAAACGATACACTCCTTTACAAGGTCTGGTCAATCATTAACGTATTTCGTCATGTGCCCAACATAAAGATAACGACTTATAGGGGGATACGCAGCACTTGTGCGCAGTGACTCAGGTTGTGCAGCTGGAGTACATGCAAATCAGTTCGCTTCTGCTTTCCCGTAAACAGGAAGGGAGTCAGTTCGCCTCGGAGAAGGCTCAGTTCTTCACGCGTTGAGTCCCATGTAATTCCATAGTATTTGTTTTTTCTCTTTTTGTCGGGGGTTAAACTCCTGAGGATCGAATGAAGAAACAAGTTCTCCACATTTTTACGTTTAGAGGAATTATCAGTAAAGGTAAAAAAGGTAAAAAGAGAAAATGGCTAACTTCATATTACGAAAGGCCGAACCCAACGACGTGTCCGATATATTGCGAATGATTAAGGTAAGTTAAGACCCGGTTCTCTTTTGGTATAATGTTTAAGACCACGACGTTGTCAGGACAACGTTTTCGGATTTCTTAAATAATGGGCTAATGTTTTTATTTTTATTTTGTGACCTATCGCTCTGATAACCAAAGGAACTTGCTAAATATGAAGAGATGGAAGAACAGGTCATCCTAACCGAGAAAGGTGCGTTTTCCTCGTCATTACATTTGCCTAGTTTAAGATGGGGCCCAGTATTTAAAAAAGAAAAGAAAAAAAAGATGCCATAACCATATGACTATTCTTACAGAACTCCTCGAAGACGGATTTGGCGATCACCCCTTCTACCACTGTTTTGTTGCCGAAGTCCCGAAAGAAAAGCAAAGTTCAGATGGTATACTGCTTTGTTTCCCGTTTCGTTTATACGTTTGGTGCCGCTGTTTTGATGAACGACGAGTTCTACAACATAACCAAAAGTGAAAAACAATCCGACTGATTGAGTTTAAGCATTCATATTTTTTATTTTAGGATTCACTGTGGTGGCCTTTGCCATGTATTACTTCACGTATGACCCCTGGATTGGAAAGCTGCTCTATTTAGAGGATTTCTACGTCATGGATGAGTTCCGGGGTAAGTGGAATGATGTAGCCCTTGTGTAGCCCGCAGCAGATATTACTGGTTCCCCTGTTAAAGTAAAATACGTGTCTACTTTACAAGTGTAACCCAAATGGAACCATTAGTAACCCAAAGGCATGTCTCCAATAGTCGGGGTTGATTACTATTTTATTTGTAAACTTTATTTTACAAGAGCTCAATTCTGAAATGTTGTAGTAGCAGATTAAATAGTTGACCACTTTACACCGACTACTTGTCCCTGTTCGATAGTATCAGTGAAGTAGCATATGGTGTATAGTATTTGCTTAATATTGTAATATGTTTTCTGTCCTGTGCTTTCATAAATGTCCAGTCAGGGAATACTAACATTGTTCTTATTTCAAATTCTTAATAGGTTATGGCATGGGCTCCAACATCCTGAAACTCCTTAGCGAGGTATGTAGGCCCTCATTTATTACCCACCTACAGTACTCTGAAGGTACTGAAGGAAATTATCACAATCTCTCTACTGCGGATGGTAAATAACTATAGAATTACTAAAACAAGTAATGAAGGTAAAGATGAAACGATTAGCAATAAGCATATGAAATACAGAAAAAGAGGCAGAAAAAAAGACAAAGACATATGTAACTCTAAATAAAGTGCCTTTTTAAAGGCTGCGATAGTGCACAAATTTGGTGTATAAGTCCACGTCCCAAGATGGTGTCTTTGTGTGTGTGTGTCCTATGTCCAGACTGCAGTGAAGACACGCTGCAGCAGCATGCATTTCATCGTGGCGGAGAACAACACGCAGTCCATCGAGTTCTACAAGCGACGTGGCGCATCTGACCTGTCGCACGAGGAGGGCTGGCGTCTGTTCGCCATCGACAAGGAAGACCTGAGGAAAATGACCACCAAATGAGCGATGATTCAACATGATTGATTTAATAACCCTGTAGTGATTTTTTTTTGCCAGGCTTACAATAGTTGTGTTGTTGTTCTGCATGTGTAACCATTGAAGATATTTGTATTTGTGGAACTAAATCTAAGAAGGGAAAAGGAGTATATTCTTCTTCAATATAGCTGCTTTAAATGTAATGTTCAATGCTAATCATTAAAATGTCATGTTTTATTATACTATGAGACTATTTTAAACCATTATATTGTGTGACCTGAAACGAGTATGCTGCAGTATTCAGAATTTCATCTAATCATTACTTAATCATAAAAATGAGTAACGCTACATTGAATATATACTGCAACGAGTACATTGGGTGATGTTCCATGCCTGATTTAAAACAAACATTTACTTTGACCTTTGTTGCTTGGCTTTATGTCTAGTGCACACTGATCAGAGTTATCTGTCATCGTTTGTTTTATTTTCAGTGTGTTCAGTTGTGTATGCTTGTTACATTTATGTATTTGCAGTTGTTGTATTTGTAATGGAATATTTTTTTGCAAAAGAAAAATTGTATTGATTTCAAAACTTCATTAAAGAGATTTTAACAAACCCCTGCCTTGATGGTATTTTATATGTTGTAATGTTCATCCACTATTGTGGACAGATGATTACATATCTTTTGTTTATCCTTATGCATGTAAATAACGTTATAAGTAACGTTTATAAAACAAACCAATTCAGAATCAGAATTTAAATTCTACATGGAAATAAATGGTAGTATGGATACACGAGTATGTACATTTGTAAGTTTGTGCGTACAGAATAATTTACTGACACATGGGAAGAGGCACGCTGTAAATGGTGGGTATATAGGCCTAATATTGAAAAAACGGAAAAGGGAACTGAAAACGATTTGTGCTTTAAACCAAGTTGTCTGGCTAACCGTGACTTCGACAGATTATTATACATTGAAAACTATATTGGGGAGGGAGAAAAAAACGGTTTGAAAATGATGGCCTTCGACTTGGTGGCTACCAGTTGGTTTTCCACAACCCTTCCGCATTTTCCTACAAGTTTGTGGCTGTGACGTGTAGTGCTGACGGCGGCCTCGGAGCCGGCGGAGCAGGGGGCTGTAGCATGAGAATATTTGGCTTTAGACGTCCGAGTTTCAGTGGAGCTCCCTAAACAATCGGCCCCTCCTTCTCTGCCTCTCTCTGGCCCGCCCTGACGATACCAAATTCCCGATCCAATCCTGCCCGAGTCTGGGGAAACAAGGCGGCCTAGGGATACCGAGAAGCGGGTAGAGGCCATCCTTCCCGCATAAAACGGGTATGCATGTATTTTTCTCGTATTATTTAGAGACCAACGTAGGCCTTTGTGCACATTGGTCTCCGGGTACCTGAAAGACATCGTATGCGCTTTGTTTTTATTCAGTGGGAGAGGCCACGGCCTTCTTTAGGCCCAGGCCTCTAGTGAGAGGCCGTAACCAGGGAAGTGGGCCTCAGCTAGTTATATAGCCCGCGCGAAACAGGATTTTTAATACTTCTGATTTTGCAATTAAATTATATATTTGTATGGACGCGATGTAATGCACAGAGCATTGGTTTATGTATCGAAAACGGATACTGTTTTCACCGTTATCTAAATACATGCTGCTGTTAGCTATTGCTAAAAAATGGCGCACGGCGGTGTCGGACATTAGTCGTGCAAAAGGCGTCCCTATACCCGTGCTAACAGGCACGCCATATGGTCACATCAGGGGTAAGTGCACTGGCAGATAAAAACGTTAACTATACCGGGGGGGAAATGCAGTTTTATACCATCACAGGTGTCCCGCATTACCTATTTTGTTTATAGGTTTTGTGTCGCTTCCCTTAATTAGCGGTATTTTTGCTAAGGTAGATCGACTACGATAGACTTCGCATGCTTGTTGCCCTTGTTTTTAATTTGCATGGGAATACTTAAGCGCCATTATGAAAAAGCATGCGAGCATCTTTCATACATCTCTGCACTGCGTTCGGCTGCTCACGCGCCTGTGCGCAGTCTAGATACACACCGTTGTCATTTCCCACCTGGAGGTGGGGGATGGTTCGTGCAGCGATAATTAAATGGCAACCCGCCGTCCTCTCTTTTAAACCTTTTCTCAATACTACTGTCTCTCAAAAGACCATTGTTTACATCGCAATACTCTTTTATTATCGCGCATCTGGCTTGGGTAGGCTGCAGGACAATGTATGTGCTTTGAGAAGGCATTGTCCCCTAGAGGCAATTTCGATTTCAAATACTCTTCTTCTCCCGCAGAATAAATTAAAGCCTAACTTAGCTAATGGTCAACAGCATTGTACTAGGCGTACAGTTTGTATTTCATAATCAATTATGCTGTATGGTATTAAAACAATACAAACCCATACACCTTGTTGTGCATGCTTTTGTATTATTTCATATCATGCAGCATAACTGCTTTCTAGTTTTGTCTTTTAAATGTTACATAAAAAAAAGCTTTGATTTGTTATCATGAATTATTTTTTACTATGTAGTAGCGCTAGCTATGCATGTTTGGGTATCACAGTGTGTGAGATGCATATACATTAATTATTGTCTTACTTAGTATGACATACGTATTCATCAAACCCAAAGCAATGAATCGTAATGTTTTGAATTACGCATTTATAATGTGTATACTCATAGTAACAATTGTTACAATGAGTTCAGGATTCATGTCATTCAGGTGCAGGTGCAGGGGTCAGGGTGCAAGAAAACCTACTGGCAGAATGGACTTAGGGGATCGAACCCAGCACCTTATTGGAGTCAAACCCCTTCACCTGTCCTTCTCTCCTCTTTATATTTGACACACATATGGCACCCCAGGTGCTTGGTGCAGCCCTGTTGGCCCTGGGGGGGGGGTTAAAAGCCTGCTTTGCATGTCTTTTGTTGCATGCCAAATCATGAAGTCCAAAGACGGGTGGTTTCTGTGGTTGTCGTTGTGCGTGCAGGGGATAATAGTTGTGTTACTTTGTCCTTAACCAAATCTTAACTCATTCCCAGCCCTCCAGAGACAAATGCAGTGCGAGGACAATGGATGAGGATGACGCCCGGCTCGCAATACACACTCAGGAGCCCAAAATAATCCTGCACGGTTCGGGTACTACGTCAATCTATATACTTCTATGTACTGTCACTACTGTGTACTGTCACTACTAGTATCTACTGTTGCAGTACACACTCAGGAGTACAAGATAATCCTGCATGGATCAGCTGCTACCATTACTACTACTGCTACTACTACTACTACTACTACTACTACTACTACTACTACTACTACTACTTCCATTACTACTACCACTACTACTATAAACTTTTTCTACTAGTACTGTTACAAACCACCCTCAGGAGCACACACTGACCCTCACTCATTAGGTACTACCTCACTCTACTGCTATTTTTACCAGATAATTACTGCTGCTATTACTAGATAATGTTACTACTATACTTTTACTACTATATACTCTTACAAAACACATTCAGAGCCCAAAATAATCATGCATTGATCGGGTGGGTACCGGACTAGCTCTGTTAACACTAACAGATACAGATACCCTATAGTATACTGTAGAGCTGTTACTTAACACTGTTACTATGTATTATGTGTTCTCCATCTGATATGTGTGGATGCCTGGTTGTGACCCCTCTCTCCCTCACCCGTCTCCCCCAGATGAGGGTTGTGCCGGTGGGCAGGAGTTTGTCGTGGAGCTTCAAGAGACGGTGCTGGTGTCGGAGGGCGAGGGCGAGGGCATGGCAGTGCACCGCTTCGCCTCCGAGGAGCTGGTCATCCAGGACGCGGTGGAGGACGTCGTGTCTGACTACGTGCACTGCGAGGAGGACGAGGACGTTGCCGTGGAGACGTGCGTGATGGCCCTGGATGGCGAGGAGGAGGAGGAGGAGGGCGTTGCCATGGAGGACGGAATGGACCACGAGCAGCAGGAGGACGACCAGGACGGCTGCGGGGACTATCTGATGATATCATGTAGGGGTTATGTGTTGTTTTGATTCATGCGATTGCTTTCATAGCAACATAGCAACAGTACAGGCAGTGAACAACTGGGCTAAATCCCATGAACTGATGGCAAAGTAACTTCCCTACTTTCCGTATGGCAGTAAATGAGGGATAGGGAGGATGAGGGTAGGGAAGAATGAATTAATTGCTTCATTACATTTGTTATTACAGTGGTTATTATACCATGTTATGATTGGAAGTGTTATTCAAAATGTTAGCCAGAAATTTTTATTTATACTAGCACTGGTTAACCTAGCAATTGAAATGCTTGAAACTTGTTATGGTGACTTTCTTACTGTATTAACAGCAATGAAATGGTTCACCTTCCTCTGACAAATGTACTTATTGTAAGTCGCTTTGGATAAAAGCGTCTGCTAAATGTAAATGTAAAGTCACTGTTTAGTCTTTTTTTTTTTTTTTAACCAAGGGCAGCTTTTGTTCTCTGGTCAACCAGACATTGTTCATTTATAGTAACACAGTTACTGTACAAAGAGTAGTGATGCCCTCCCCTTGTTATATCACGCCCTCTCTCTCCCTTCCCTTCAGTGGACGAGGCTGGTAAGATGGTGTCTGATGATGGGACGGAGGTGACGGTGGAGGGGGCGGTAGAGGACCAGGAGGTGGAGAAGGACGAGGACGGCCAGGAGGTCATCAAGGTCTACATCTTCAAGGCAGACTCTGGGGAGGACGACATGGGTGAGCATTAGCAAGAACTCACCCTCAAGGTTTAATCATACTGCCAAAAGGCTGGGGAAATACAACAGTGGTTGGAAGTATTTATACCTCTACCGTCTTCTCATTTATTTTACATGTCTCTTTTTGACTGAGTGATGATGTGCATCTGTGGTATTGTGATTTTGGACCTTTCATTTGGCTACAGTGATGTTCATTGGCAAATGTAGTTTTCAACAGAGTGACATTAATTATTCATTGAATTATGTGGTGTTCATTGGTGGTTATGGTGGTTAATGTTTGTGCATTAAGTGGTTTTTGAGATTGATTAAGCTGTGTTGTTATTTGTCCTTTTTGAATATTCATTTTAGAGCCATTTCCTGTCTGACTGTGTAATTGTGTTTTTAGTTTTAGCCAGCAGAGTACTAACTGATTGTTGTGAGTATTAACTGGGAGTGTTGCTTTCTGCAGGAGAATCTGTTGACATCAGCGACGGCGACACAGAGAGCATGGCGCTAACGGGCAACCAGCCAATCAGAGAGAAAATGGTCTATATGTCCGTGGGCGACTCCCACCACCATGGAAACCACAGTACGTCAACCACTTCCATGTACCATTCACTCATTCAGCAGACACTTGATCCAAAGGGACTTACAGTGAATACAAATGCCTGATAAATAAACAGTTATGGGCATCTTGCTTGAAGGGCATCTTGCTCCAGGATGCACTACAGGTAGACTGTGGACATTGGGGCTCAAACCTAGTACCTTTTGGCTGGGAGTCCAAAGACACTATACACTATACATTACTCTATCCAGACACCATTCTAAATTTAGTCACTATATTTTGGAACAAGCACAAGTATCTGTGTTGTCATTAAATGTTCACTTTCGAAATTAGCTAAGTGGCTTTTTGTCGTGTAAGTGGCTGAGTGTGTGGTCGTGTGTGTGTGGCCTATCTGGAGGGAGACGCTGCTCTCTACGTCCTAAATGGCAGGAGAGAACACAGCCTCCTACAAATGTACCATCTGTTCATGTTTATGTTGAGGAATGACTTGCCCTGCGAGAGCGTAACTCAAAGTATTGTGTGTGTGCGTGTGTGTGTGCGCGTGTGCTGCAGGCGCCGAGGAGAGCGAGAGCTGCGAGAACAGGAACGGCGCCGCCAGCGCCCTCCTCCACATCGACGAGTCGGACGGCGTGGACGACATGAACCGCCAGCGCAGTAAGAACCGGCGGCGCTCCGAGCCCCGCCAGGTGCAGACAGGTAGGTTCCGTTGCCGCCGACGGCCACAGTGTCAGCCCCCCCTCGCGTTCCACAGAGCGGCTCATCCACAAACCCCCCCACCCCCCCCTCTCTTCGGCTCTAGGCAGCCGTCACAGGTTGTTTATGACGTCCCCTTTTTCCCAATAATGTTTTAATGGAGGGGCAGTGTTTAGGGGTCGGCCCTCTGAGAGGAGCGACGGCAGAAAGCGAAACTAAACCGCGGTAAAGGAATAGATTGATCTAGAGCTGTAACTCCGGCCAACCTTCCGCAGTGTGTTTTTTGTTTATGAACGAAGAATGCTTTGATGCTCAAAATCTGGCGCAGAAAATGGGAAAAATGTCAAACAATATCCTGCTCTATTTTCGACTTTGTTTGACCTTGTTTTCATCTGAAAGTTGCGTGCCTGAAGTGTTCCATGTTTTCACCCGTCTCTCTCCCCCCCCCCACCCCACCGTGTCCTGCTCCAGCCATCATCATCGGGCCCTACGGCCAGCCCCTCACCGTCTACCCCTGCATGCTGTGCGGCAAGAAGTTCAAGTCGCGGGGCTTCCTGAAGCGCCACACCAAGAACCACCACCAGGAGGTCCTCACGCGCAAGAAGTACCAGTGCACCGACTGCGACTTCACCACCAACAAGAAGGTGAGCCTCCACAACCACATGGAGGTGCACACGCTGAGCAGCAAGGCGCCGTTCGAGTGCGAGGTGTGCGGCAAGGAGTTCCACCAGCAGGCGGCGCTGTTCTCCCACCGGCTGCAGCACCACCACCGCGAGCCCAAGGGCCAGCCGGCCTCGCCGCCGCCCGCCAACAAGATGCACAAGTGCAAGTTTTGTGACTATGAGACTGCGGAGCAGGGCCTGCTCAACCGCCACCTGCTGGCCGTGCACAGCAAGAGCTTCCCGCACATCTGCGTGGAGTGCGGCAAGGGCTTCCGCCATCCGTCGGAGCTCAAGAAGCACATGCGCACGCACACGGGCGAGAAGCCGTACTCGTGCCCATACTGCGACTACAAGTCGGCGGACTCGTCAAACCTGAAGACCCACATCAAGACCAAGCACAGCAAGGAGATGCCGTACAAGTGCGAGCGCTGCTTCCAGACCTTCGCCGAGGAGGAGGAGCTGCTGCAGCACGCGCTGACGCACGAGGAGAACAAGACGCACCACTGCGCGCACTGCGACCACAAGAGCTCCAACTCCAGCGACCTGAAGCGCCACATCATCTCGGTGCACACCAAAGACTATCCCCACAAGTGCGCCGTGTGCGGCAAGGGCTTCCACCGGCCGTCGGAGCTGAAGAAGCACTCGCTGTCACACCGCACCAAGAAGCTGCACCAGTGCCGCCACTGCAACTTCAAGATCGCCGACCCCTTCGTGCTCAGCCGCCACATCCTGTCGGTGCACACCAAGGAGCAGCAGCAGCAGCAGCAGCAGCAGCAGCAGCAGTCGTCGCCGGAGAAGGCGGAGGCCAAGAGGACGGTGGAGGCGGCCCACGCCCCGCCGCCGGCCCCGCCCAAGAAGCCGGCGGCGGCCGGCGGGGGGATGGGCGGCGTGCCGCCCTCGACGCCGCCCGCCCGGGTGAGCGCGGCCAGCCTGGCCAGCAGCGTGACGGTGGTGATGGGCAAGGGGCAGAAGGAGTGCAGGATCTACCAGTGCCAGTACTGTGACTATAGCACGGGCGACGCCTCGGGCTTCAAGCGCCACGTCATCTCCATCCACACCAAGGACTACCCGCACCGCTGCCACATCTGCTCCAAGGGCTTCCGCCGGCCCTCGGAGAAGAACCAGCACATCCTGCGGCACCACAAGGACGTGGTGCAGGAGTGACCCCGCGCCGACCGGTACGACCGTCAAAGGAACCCACCACCGCAGCCACCCCACCCACCCACACCCACCTCCCTCCCCGTAGCCGGGAGCTGCCCCCCCCCCTCTGGCTCCTCTTCCAGGAGCAGCTCCCTCCGGCGCTCGTCGGGGCGCTGCACTTAGTCCGTTGGTTGTCGTTGTTTTCCTGCTCCTTCTAAACCAGCCTTCCGTCAGACAATTGGTCGTCAGAAATGTGTGAAGGTGTACATACCGCTAGGCTCTCATCCGACAGAACGGTGGGGGGTGCGGGGGGGAGGGGAGGGGGTTCACCCAGGCGAGGCTTGCACTAGGGCTGCATGTCTGTCAGTGTGCATGACACATGCAAGGTGCAGAGTCCTCATTTTGTAGATACACCCCGTTTTTTTTAATGTTGTTTTACAGGTAATGTACTGCTCCAAACCACACTGGCCCTGATTATTTCTGCTGTCATAGCAAAACTGTTCACACAACACATTTTCACACAACCTGAGTTCATGTTCACGGTTGTGAAAAACATTTTCCAAAGCACTTGCCAATTATATATTTTTTGAAATGATGATGGATGCAGTAATGATTTGGTTATTTCTTTGTGCTTCCCTCGGCTTCCACCTAATTTTCTAACCTTTTCCTTCCCATGTGTCGACAAAAATATACTAAAAGGCACAGAACATACAAAATTGTATTATTATACTAAATAACATTCATGGCATCATGTTTTAGGATTGACTTGGCTATGTGAAATACTGAAACTGTCACGATAATAATTTAAACCATGCCCAGCTACAGGACTCACGTAGTCGTCAGTATATTCAAGCATTACACTAATAATCCTGTTCTCAATCTCCTATATCAGATAACGCCCACTAGTGGCGAAACGACGCCATGACCGGTGGCGTTTGGAGATGAACGTCATATAAAAAAAGTTTCCTTTTTGTTTGTGATGTTTATACTGCAATAAAACGAGTGGGTGACACGAACAGCGGTATTTGTCTGTGGGAGCTGATAATGCCACGACCCACCACATCGGTGAGGATTTCTTTCTCTCGGGCCTTAAATAGGGTTAGATAATGGTAAACCTGGTGCAACGTTTTTATTAAAGCAAACCGAACTCATGTCCGAGTAATTGACCTTTGTCGGTGGAAAGGGAACTGTATTGTTGGACTCAAACGTCAGACAGCCGGTTCTGATGGTGTATTTGTACTATGGCTTTTACTTTTTATTTCACCTGTGACTTTTTTTTGTTTTTATATTTATTTCATCATTTACAATGTGTTGTATAGTTACATGTAACTAGACTTCTATGGGACGTAAATTATTGTTTTGTACACAACTCTGTAAAAAGTGTGTAGATGTAAAACACTTTACAGAAACAAAATCAAAACTGTGTTGTTATCGATGTACTTCAATGTATTTGTTAAGAAAAAAGGTAATAAAAGCCAAGTATTTTACCTGCATGTGGGGCTATTTTATCCATCACATCAGTAGGCTATGATTATATCTAGTCCTCAAAATTATGTATTTCTTTTTGTAACTTGGTCTCAGTCAGTGACTGCGATCCATTAGAAAAAGCATCTTTGGATTAAATGACAGCAAC
>JAXIVH010000018.1:2917057-2942057 GCA_036785325.1 Urophycis tenuis | reverse complement strand
AGATGTATAAATTAATGCTGTGTAGAGAATTCCTACTGAAGGCCTCTAGAGCAACTAGGGAATGAAACGTCAGTTAAAAACATGTACTGGCATGGAGTTCTGTATCCGTTTTGACCGGTGGCAGTCCGGTCAAAACTGCCACGCTTCAATCCCTTTTGTATCGTCGGCATATGAGAGTGCAGCAGGTTGAACTGCGCTGGAAGGTCCTCTCCTTCATGTGGACTGAAGACTCCAAGCCAAGCCTCCTCAAGTCCATCAAAAAAAAAAAATCCATCCGACAGAGTCCTCCACCTTGTGGAAGCACACGTCGTTTGATTCAAGTCTAGACACACACAGCGAGTGCCGTCCAAAACCTGCTGACTGGAGCACTTTGGAAAACCTCTTAGCTCCGAGGTCCTGCCTCAGACCAGGTTGGCGGGTCTGACCGGAGCCGGGCCGCTGCCGGCCATGGTCAGGAACTCCAGCCAGTTGAGGAAGAATCCCCGGGAGTACTCGCCGGTGTCCACCACCAGGCCCAGCAGGTGGCGCCGGCCCGTCTTGCTGCGCAGGGCGAACTGGGCCTCGCGCTCCGTCACGTTGAAGCTGATGTTGAGCAGCTGGAAGAACAGCAGGTGGAGCAGACCGGCTGTCACGATGCTGCTGTACCAGGCACAGGTGAAGCACAGCGCCGTGCTGGGGAACACAAGGGAACGGGAGAGGCTCAGGACTCCTGGTGACCCGGTGACGCCCGTTCTGATGCCCCTTCTGATGCCTGTTCTGTTGAAACTTGTTCTGGTGACTTTCTCACTGTGTTAGCAGCAATTAAATGTCTCACCTTCTTATGACAAATGTACTCTTTGTAAGTCGCTTTGGATAAAAGCATCTGCTAAATGCCCTAAATGTAAATGTAAATGTAGTAGGGCTGGGGCATTGGGGCATTTTTTGTGCTCACTTACTGCCAAAGCTCAAACATTTTGATCGCTGTTATGGAGTACGGAGTACCTGTCTAGAGTATGTAGAGTATTCAGTACCTGTCTAGAGTATGTAGAGTATTCAGTACCTGTATAGAGTATGTAGAGTATTCAGTACCTGTCTAGAGTATGTAGAGTATTCAGTACCTGTATAGAGTATGTAGAGTATTCAGTACCTGTCTAGAGTATGTAGAGTATTCAGTACCTGTATAGAGTATGTAGAGTATTCAATACCTGTCTAGAGTATGTAGAGTATTCAGTACCTGTATAGAGTATATAGAGTATTCAGTACCTGTCTAGAGTATGTAGAGTATCCAGTACCTGTCTAGAGTATGGAGTCCCTGTACAGTGTATGGAGTGCCTGTATAGAGTAATGAGTGCCTCTATAGGGAATGGTGTACCTGTAGCAGGGTAGCGAGGAGGTGCTGAATAGCGCCTAGTGCACCTTTACTGGCTGGGTACAGAGCGTGGTGTACCTGTGCTGGCTGTAGACCCCAGGGCAGTAGAGCAGGGCTGTGAGGAGGGGCTGGCGGGGACACAGGCTGCGCAGGACCAAAGTGATCCCGTACACGGAGGTCAACAAAAACACAGACAGGGTGAACAGGAAGCAGCGGTGGTTGCTCTTTCCAACACAGCTGTTTATCCTACGGTACGTGGTGGGATAGACACGCCACACATACACAACAACACAAGACAGCAACCCGTGAACTTCGAGCCACACGCACCAAACCGCACGCACGTTTACACACAGGCTTTGTCCAGAGAAAACTTTCAATTGATGCTGCTGTTGTGGAACCTGCGAACACGCATCTTATTCTACTGAATGCAACTGGACTACGCTGCTGAAGACACAGGTGAACTTTCATGTTAAAGACACACTGACAGGTGACGGTGTGATGTGATGACGTGGAGTGGTCCAGAACCCACCAGATGCAGTGGTGGTCCAGCCTCTGCACGCAGGACCCACAGATCCGGCAGTGTCCGGCACGCGGCGGCCGCACCACTTTGCACACCGCGCACCTGCTGCCCTGGCCCTTCACGGGGACCGGGGCCCGGGTCTCCGCCCCCGCGCTCCTCACCTCGGGACGCGCGCCGCCCTTCGTCCCCGCGGGGCCTTCGTCCGGCCCCCGCGGAGCGGACCCCGCCGCCACCACCGCCGCCGCCGCCACAAACCCCGGCCCCCTCTTGGTGCGAACCAGCGAGACGATGGTGACCACCACCCCGCCCGTGGCCATCAGCACCTGCGGGGGGCCCACGTCCCCCCGAGGCAGGATCTCGGTGAGGAAGAGGTAGTACATGTAGGCCAGGGAGTGGAGGGAGAGGGTGAGGAAGAAGAGGGTGCGCTTCTTGCGGCGATGCGTGGCGTAGTAGTACCAGAGCAGGAGGCAGGGCAGGGCACTGAGGACCACCACGCCCAGCAGGACGTGGAGGGCCGCCAGCCGCAGGAGCAGAGGGAGAAGCACCAGGGCAGGGACCATGGAGACCTCCAGCCTGTCGATCACGTAGGTCAGGAGAGGCGACCTCTGACCCACTGAAGGACCCTTCAGCCACCTGGGAGGAGAGACAAAGGCCGAGGTCGGCCAACGTGTGGTCATGGGTTTGGCGGTTTAAAGTCCCATGGCACATTGGAATCATCGTTGGCTTCTGAGAAGGTTCAAGGCCTTTTCAGCATAGTGTGTCTCGTCTTCCTCACTGCTACTATTGTCTTTCTTCAGAAGAGCGCTGAAGACAATTTTGCGTGGTTTCATACAGTTTTTAGATAGCAGAAATAGAGAGAGAGAGATTGTGATTTTGTGATTGATAAAGCTCTTAAAATGCAATTTTCTGTCTCTGAGCCACTGCTCTGAGTATTTCTAATGTATCATTTTCTTTTTCAGATGTAAAAACTTATCTTATTATCTGACATCGATAAATTAATTACATGAATTGAATGAGTTAGGGAGCGTATGGGTTGTCGGCCATCAGGAGATAGATACTGTAGATGTACCGTTGTGAATCATCTGCAGAACCATGGTATATATTTTGTGTTTCTTTATAACATGTGCTAGTGGGAGCACAAAGACATTAAAAGATAACGGTTATATTGGGTACTCCCACATGATATCCATTTGGTCTGAGATAAAATCTCCAATGGACACAAAGAACTGCCTGTCCTGTAGGAAAATTCTGAACCAGCTTAGAACTGGGCCGGATAGTCTAACCATATTTAAAATCTTATCTTAATCTTAATATGAAAGGTGGCACTGAGATCCAGGAGCACAAGAACACACCATTTTTCACCTTTTATATGCAGATCATTCACAACTGTGATATGTGCTGTTTGCTGAGGTCCAAACCAAAATTGATAAATGTCTAGAAGGCTGTGTGATGCAACACAGTTATCAAGCTGAAAATAAACCTGTTTATTCCAAGTACTTTGCTGAGGAATGGGCCTATAGTTAGCAACAACTGTGGCATCAAAGATTGCTCTTATCCCGGAGTGGATTCATGACCCCTGCTTTGAAAAGTGCTGCACTAAATATACCTTAGTGAAGAGAGCCACTTCCAGGGCCTCTTAACTACAAGCCCTGCCCCCTTCCCCCCCCTTGCTCACCTGTTGCAGGCCTCATCCAGGTCCTCACAGTGGCAGGAACACCCGTACTGGTAGCAGTCACACTCGCAGCAGCACATGGAGTCTTCTGGCTCCGGGGGCTTCAGCTTCTCCCATTTCATGACGGCTCACCGAGTGGCAGCCCGGCGGCAGCCTGCCAACAGGTCGATGCGTCTCAGCGCGGCCACGCGGTGACCTTTAGCCACGTGTTGGGGTTAGCCGCGACATCAATACCGTTAGCTTCGAGATATTGCTAACGATTCAGCGATGCGGTGCGAACTTTGCAGCATTATGTTACTCAGAGCCTCTTGCCTCGCTCTGTAGTTCAATGAAGGGATTTGATAAATTGTCCTAGTTTTAATGGTATGTAAAAAAAAAGTTGGCTGATCAATAACAATCCTGCCGCTTTATTGATTAATGCTGTCTGTTGAGACTGAAGGTCTGCTGTATCGCACACACGCGCATAGGCATGAAATAAAATGGATGGATCCACCCTAGCCGCGCCAAAAATGACTCGCTAGACAAAGGATCCATCCATCCGCGCTGGATAAAAAGCCGCCATCCGCAAGAGAGACGAAAGACGTGATGAAATAAACACGAAGGCGCCGGCGAAGCCTGAAGTTCTCTGGTTCGCCATCACAGCTTCACAGGCTAACTTCTAAGTCAGCATCATGTGCTCTCACGAAAAAACGAAAAACATCCTGCTAGCAATCTTCGAAAAAAACCCAATGCAGATATGAATGTCATGTGTTGCCATGTCCTCTTTAAGACCATTTAAGGGTTGCCCAGGGGCTGTCTGGAAGGGATTACATTTTCACATATTACGTTCATAAATAGATTATTTCCCTGATCTATTAATTCCCTAAATGCTAATTTCATTAGTTGAAACAAGGCCACTGCGTCCAATGGGACCAGTATCTGGGCCAACAGAACCCGGGTCTATATGCTGATGAGCTACCAATTAATGTTGAGGATAAAATATATGTATGATAGTCCTCCATCTGTCTTTCAGAGACATTACAAGAACAATACATTCAAGATTTAAAATATCTCCATCCTATATAAATAATAACGTATGACTGAATTCACAAATTTAACTACCTAAACCTTGAGAGTCAGAGTCAATATAGATATACTGTATAAGAAATGTAACTAGGTTTTAGTTGTTACAAAAAGATCATTTTTACTTATATAAAAGGTACGTATTGGAAGGTGCTCCGCGAAGAGAGTGCATTATCATTCACAATATCGTAAAAGTGTAAAATAAAATTCTAACTCACCCTTTAATTTGTATGCAAATGAGGATTAGTTCAGGTGTGCACACTTTCAGTCAAAAGCCTAAGTAAGTAAAGTAAGCCAAAAGTCTTTTTCTTATTCTTCTTAGCGAGCCGTTCCCAACAGCAAAGGCAAGTGTTCTTTATCAGCGCCAGGCTCTTAAGTCGACAGCCAAATGTAATTATATCTTCTTCATCCAAGCGGGAAACAGAAGTCTCGCATATTTCTACTCTCGTTGTAGCGGAGAGGCGAGGGGCTGCTTATCTCTCGGCAGCCCAACGCCACAAGAGTCCTAACGGCGCACAGACACTTTGAGAAGGGCAGGCTGCATTACTGGGATTCCTGATAACAAGTGGTTTGCTCTGCGGTCACATTGCGCTTTACCTTCCAGTGGCGTGCCACTCGAGAAGTCAGCGGTCATGAAACACAGAGGCCAGCAGCACTCAGTCTTTTCCTATCCCACTGTTGGCTGCACAATAACTGGTAAATATAGGTACAGCCCAATCTGATGCCAAAGTTGCGGTTGAGTCCTCCACAGCTGTGTGTGTGAGGGACGCGTCGTTCTGGAGTCCACCGGCCAGTCTTTGTACGTCCACGGGGCGGCGGTGGCAGAGATGAGATGAGGATCCACGCTGGGAACATGAGAAGACTTTGACATGATGAGTAAAGACGTGGAGACCCAGAGTGTGTGAGGCCCCACCCTGTGGACTCAGGTTTCCGCCCCTGAGCAACCTGACCTCTCAGAGAACACTCTGGAAGTGTGTATATGTGTGTGTGTGTGTGTGTATGCGTGTGTGTGTGTGTGTGTGTGCGTGTGTGTATATGTGTGTGCGTGTGCGTGCGTGCGTGCGTGTGTGTGTGGTGAGACGCAAGACCAGGGCTTAAGCTTTCCCCTGACATAATTCAGTGCTGAAATTGTATTAATATTTTTTTTTAAAGCGAGTACATTATGTATTACATAGAGTGGAACATGGCTGGAGAATGCAAGTCCTTTTTTGTGATGTAGCTTGAACATTAAATCAATATCATTTGAAGGCTGCCATTATAGCCTAATCATAAATAACCAATTGTTTTGTATATGCTATTGGCAGGCAAAAGCAAAACCAACAAAGTCCATCTCACTGCACTCTGTTTACAAGAAGCTAACTGGCAGCTGAACTGTTTAACTGTGAGTAGCTCTTAATTATGTGTCACTGGTATTAGGCACTTTTCGACCAGATCCAATCGCCTCCTTTCTCTAAGGGTTCAAAAGCACGTAATTTAATCATGCACTTGAGACCGGCAATATCATAAATAGAAATACGAAAACCATGAACTGATTTTATCAACCCAACCTTAGGCGAGAGACACCAGGCCATTTAGTGCGTGTACATTTTTAATAGGCTCCAGAGAGTCCATCTGGTTTTTAATAACAATCCTCAGGGTTGAGAGTGCGGTAGAGGTGGTCAGGGGTGAGATCTGCTAATGTCTAATGCGAATGATGGGACCGAAAGAAAAAGGAAAATCAATGTAGAGAAAGATGTATTGCCCGGCTCCTGAGAGAGGGTCCATTAGCTTTGATGGAGCCCGGATGCAGAGATAAAGCGCACTAAAGTATTTTGATGGGAGTAATGCAGTAACAGCATTTATACACTCACCATGTGCGTCCATTGTAAAAAAAATAAAGAAATAAAACTAGAGCAGACCACGCCTTGGCTGGTAAAGCTGGTGCCAGCCGTAGAAGTGAGGATGAGGATGATGCTCTTCATAGACCATGCAGGTCCATGCAAAGGTTTTATTCCCGTGCCACCAATGGAATGCTTCATATGCTTGGATCAGACGGTCCTCATATTCAATGTTTTACCACCAAAAGTTTTTAAATCTATTTTTGGTGTTTTTACTGCCATTGTTGTGATGTCTTTCAAAAAGCCTATGAAAAATATGAAAAATGTTTTTCGTTGTTTCAATGTTTTATCCAACTCCAAAACAATAGTTAAAAAAATACTTTAGGGGTACACTACTCGGATGACATGTACTGTACACTCAGACGGCTAAAAAGTGCTGCTGTTTTACCACCGGGGTCAGCTTGATTAGTCTACCATATCTATACTGTATCTGTGTGACATCACAGCCGCCTGGAAGCAAGTGGACAGTTCCACTTCTGATGTCACAAAGGGCTGGTCAACATCTTGTACTAAAATTGGGTCCCATTTTTTAACGCAATTTCCCTCAGGGATCATGAAATTATTTCTGTCTGTCTGTCTGTATCTGTCATTTAAGTGTTTGGGAGTTGTGCTTTGTGAGGGTAGGAACAATGTTCAAACAGCTGATCCAAACCTTTCTTTAAATATGTATAATTTTAAGGTGTAATCTTATCAACCTTAATTTTATAGAATGTGGTGGGTAAATATATGTCAAGAGCAGAGTAACTTAATAATTAATAATGTCATTTGAATACAAATGTGTGTGTGTGTGTATAACAGCAAGAACACACTATGGTTTCCACATCAATGCATTTATAGTTCAAAGTAAACCTGGACATGATAAAACACAATTAACAGAACAGTGTAACAATCTCATTTGTTTTGCATGTTTCCACAATAGGAGCGCAAACCAAGACAACAACATTACCATCAGCCCTGGGAGGTAGAAGACGATAGACCGCCTTGTTTCACGGATATAAACACGGCTGTTTCCATCCCTTTAGCCTGTACATTCGCTGTGCGTTTGTTTATGTGCTTTGGTCACACCAGGTGGACCAATATTTTAAAAAAATATGTTAAAGCTCAGAGCCAAGTACAGGCGACAATGATCAAAGTATGATTGACAAAGTATATATATGTGTATATGACAAAGTATTGATTGATTGGACCGCTGATTGGACCGCTGATTACAACCCGCCAATCTAATCGTGACTCACAGGGGGACGGATCAAGTATAGGAAAAGTGCGACACAGTAAAAGGACCCAAAACCACTTTCAGAAGACGACCTTGTGGATTCCCTTCCCGTGTCCCTGGAAGCCAACGGGCGACAGTCGGGGTTAAAAAAATCTGTAAGACATCCTTCTTCCCATTGGGACGGAATGTTGCGTGGAACGCAGACCACCGGTTGGTCGATCGGGGAGCCGGGAGTACGAGGGAACCGCTTGATATGTTAGGAGACACACACACACACACACACACACACTCACACACACACACCGCTGATGAAGAGGAGGGCGACGAGGCCTCGGAGCTTCAGTCCTCAATGGAGCGGAAGGCGTTCTGCATGTCCTCCAGGAGCTGGGCGTAGTCTGCTTTGATTTTAGCCTCGCCGTCCTTCACCGGGTCCTGCAATTCAGAAATAAAAAAGGTACACGTGAGTCATCGCCGAGATGCTTTTATCCACAGGGACTTACGGTCAACGCCGGTCGATGGCGTTTAAGAGAGCAGGTAAGAGTGCGTCTTGCTGGAGGATGGCTGCGGACATTCAGGATCGAACCCGGTACCTTTCAGCCTGGACTCAACACTCATAGCCACTCAAAATGGATCAAATCGATCAATCAATCAAAAGTTAAAAAGGGCACATCCAGAGTGGAGGGGAAGAAAAAAAGAAAAAAAAAACGCATACAAGACACACCGCACTTAAAAACCCCCCCAATATGATCTGCAGAGTCGGGTTCACTCAGGTTCTGGTCCGGTGAGGGAGGACGACGACAACACAACATGCCTTGAACTTCATGGTGCTGATCTTGTACAGGATCTCCCCCATGCTCTCCCGGATCATGGTCCAGGTGATCTTGTTGTCGCTCTGTGCCGTGCTCTCCACGGCGTGGCGGGCCAGGTCGTAGAAGGCGATCATGTTGGACAGGATGCCCACCGTCTTGTAGACCGGACAGAACCTGAGGCAGCGCAGCGCGGGAGAGGAGGGCGTTGTGTGCTTTTGTTAAGACCGAAGTGAGGTTTTTAGTCTGCGACACGAGGTGAATATGGTCATTTTTTGCGCACGCACACACGCACGCACACACACACACACACACACACACACACACACACACACACACACACACACACACACACACACACACACACACACACACACACACACACACACACACACACACACACACACACACACACACACACACACACACACACACACACACACACACACACACACACACACTGAAGCAGTCAATGTCTGCAAAACCACAACTGCTGCTGTTGTACCAGGACTGGTATCTAATGTGCAATACTCCTGTGTACACCTCTCACTTTGACACACAAATCCTTGTTTAAATACATGATGTTACAGCACTAGTGAGTGCGCTTACTGCCGAGCTGTTTTTCAGACATATTAGTCAAAGTCAAAGCCTTTATTGTCATTATATGACGGTGCATACAACGAAATTGGGAGCGCTGCTCCACTTGGTGTATCAATAAAAAAAATAAAAATAAAAAAAAAAGAATAATAAGACTAATAGTGTAACAGACGAAAAGACGGCAAAGCTCAATATAAATAAAAATATAAATAATTGTCAGAAATTTTAGAATAAATATTAAATTTTAGTAATTAATATTATTGACTAGACTAGACTATTAGTACCTTTGACCCTTATTTGGAAGTTTAGGTGTTTTGCTTGAGTATCTTCTACTCCATAATAATGGCTCATGTGAGGTGTAGAGTCAGCTGTCTTACCTGTCGTAAGGCGTGTATCCGTTCTGCTGCAGGAAGTCGTCCTTAATGAGCTTCGCCACTTCTAAAGTGATCTTGTCGCTTTCAGCGAGAGACGCCTGAACACACACACACACACACACACACACATAAACATCCTCAAATGCTGCAAAGTAATCAATTATTTTCCAGGTAAGTCATTAAAGCAACACAAAAACACAAGCATTTAATTCAAATATAAATGATTCCATTATATAAATATATTCAAATATAAATGATTCCATTATACATATATTCAAATATAAATAATTCCATGATTCCATTAGCATTCCATTCGATTGTAACAGACACATAAAAACAAACAAAAAACATACTCAACGATAAATTGGGTCCAAACTTTTTGACGGAAACACAAAAACCAACAAGGCTGCTCCTGGTGCCTCCCAGGAGGGTGCCGTTACCTTGCCGACCAGCTGCACGATCTCCGCCAGGTCCTCCTCCTCCTGCAGGATCTCCTTGGCCTTGGTGCGCAGCGGCACGAACTCGGGGAACTGCTTGTCGTAGTACTCGTCCAGGGCGCGCGTGTACTTGCTGTAGCTGATCAGCCAGTTGACCGACGGGAAGTGCTTGCGCTGGGCCAGCTTCTTGTCCAGGCCCCAGAACACCTGGGACCACAGGCCAGCGGGGGATGACGTCACACCAATGACATAAAGGGTAAAGGGGGCGTTTAGCACACGCTTTTGTCCAAAGCGAATCAGTACATTTGTGGTGTACGACAAGTGGACAGTTAAAGGAGGAAGGGGGATCAAGGGGATCGAACCGCTGACCCTACGGTCAGTGGACGACCCGCTCCGGCCCCCCCGGCTCTATTCACTGAGCTACTGCCGCCCACAACATCGCGCCAACAAGAACATGTGATTTTGGGGGATGTCAGGGGGACATCCCCCCAAACCACAATAACATCGATAACATGACATCACATCGATAAAAACACATCGCAAACAAGCCCGATAACACATGGGAGAGGTGCAGGACGAGAACAGCAATTCAGGGCCTTGCCGTGGGCTTTTGTATTCAGCGATGCAATGTAATGTGATGTTTAATGCGTGTCCAAAAATAAGCAATTCCTTACTAAAAGGTAGTAACCCACGACATACCTGAACAATACCCAGGGTTGCTGAGGTAACGGGATCTGAGAAGTCACCACCGGGTGGCGACACACTGCAAGGAGTTAAAAGAGCAGAGGGATCTCCCATCACAACTCTATACTGCACACGATGCATTACATCCATAGAGTACATCTACAGAGCACCCGTAGCGCCAGTAAAAACGAACCAGGCTAGTCCATATGAGGAACAGGTGAGACGAAACCAAACAGCGAGATGGTGGCATGTCTGAAGCAAATCATCCAGTATAAATCCAACTCACGCTCCCACGATGCTGACGCTGCCCTCTCTCTCCGGGTTCCCCAGGCACTTGACCCGCCCCGCCCGCTCGTAGAAGGAGGCCAGCCGCGCCCCCAGGTAGGCTGGGTAACCGCTGTCTGTTCACCGCCACGCAGGGTTAGCACACAGGAGGGATAGCACACAGGAGGGATAGCACACAGGAGGGTTAGCACACAGGAGTGATAGCACACAGGAGGGATAGCACACAGGAGGGTTAGCACACAGGAGGGATAGCACACAGGAGGGTTAGCACACAGGAGGGTTAGCACACAGGAGGGTTAGCACACAGGAGGGTTAGCACACAGGAGGGTTAGCACACAGGAGGGATAGCACACAGGAGGGATAGCACACAGGAGGGTTAGCACACAGGAGGGTTAGCACACAGGAGGGATAGCACACAGGAGGGTTAGCACACAGGAGGGATAGCACACAGGAGGGATAGCACACAGGAGGGATAGCACACAGGAGGGTTAGCACACAGGAGGGTTAGCACACAGGAGGGTGAGCAATACAGGAGGGTGAGCAATACAACGCAAACTACAACTGTGGTCCTATGACAACAGATCGGTTTATGGTCGTCTACGAGCGTCTCAAACTCTGCGCTCTGCTCACCGGCGGGCATCTCAGCCAGTCTCCCGGAGATCTCTCTGAGGGCCTCGGCCCAGCGGGAGGTGGAGTCGGCCATCATGCTGACGTGGTAGCCCATGTCCCTGAAGTACTCGGACAGCGTGATGCCTGCGGACGCAAGGCGAAAAAACCCAGTGAACCCGGCTGGCCAACTGACCCAAATACTATTTAGTCATTAAAACAACACAACATTTTTACCCAAAGCGAGTTGGTGACCGACTCATTTAGGAGCCGGGCAGCATGCGCAGGGATGTCTACATGTAGACTGCTAGCTAGCAATGCTACACAAGCTTGCAAACCAGAACCTTTGACTCGGTGTGTGACACCCGACCTCGACTATCCTCGACCTCCAGTTAACTGAATGGTCGAACAATACCGTCAACAGGTTAACACTACCGGTTAAATTAAAAATGGTGGATTCTAACCCACTTAAAAGTGCATCTTTATGAAAAGGTATGACCACTATCAGTGGGATTAGAAGAAAGAAAAAAAAAAAACCTATCATAGTGTAAATAGGAGTGTCTTCAGAAGGGGCTTGGCAGTTACCTGTGTAGATGGAAGCTTCTCTGGCGGCCACGGGCATGTTTGAGGTGTTGGCGACCAGGGCCGTTCTCTTCATGATGCTCTCCACCTTGCCGTCCACCTCCATGGTCAGCTGTTGCCATGCACCACAAACCACACATTGATGATGAGACACGAGGATTCACAGGGGGACACACTGGCCGCACGTCATTTGCTGTTGGGTGTTTTCCTGTAAACCTTGGTAGCTCTCTGGGAATGATCCCCATCAGGTACCGGATCTATGTAAATGTTGCAGACGAGCCCCGAGCCTCTGAAGGCAGTACCATCACGTTACTTTAATCCTGCTTTAACGGTTTCCATTTTTGTCAATTCATGGAGACTAACTTGGATGTCTCTCTCTCTACTGAATGAGGATAAACCCCTGTCAGCCATAATTCTTAGAAGAGTTCCCCATCCAGGACAGCCTGATATATACACGTTACATTCCTTCTCCGGTCTGGCTCCATTTCAACCCATGTTTGCAGCAGAGCGGGTTTAAATTTTCCTAAACCAAGCATGAGACACAGTAAGTACCTACCTGCATCCAACCTCATTTGAAGTCGACACTGCGTGAAAAACATCTCCTTTTTTTTGAAGAAAAACAGGGCTGTCCGAATTTCAAAGTAAATGCTACTTTTAGTGGGTTTAGAACAGCCTCGACAGCAGCATCTATCTGGTCCACAGCGGTCGCCTGTGTTTTTATTTCTCCTTGGTTCTGGTACACAGTTTGACAACGGCGTTAGCCCTGCCCATGGTGCTGAGGCTGGGCTTTAACTGTGGTTTTTACTGAGGCTAATCTCTTGTCCCCCCCACCACCGGCACTCAGTGGATAATCACTTTTTCAACCAAGAAACAGGTTTTAAATAAAGTCTAGAGAAGTCAACAAAACACTTGCGAGTCAATATTTGTGAACTGCAAACCAAATTAACATGTGAATATATATCCTCAAATGCACAACATTATGACTTACTAACTATGGATCCTGTGATTCTGTGAGTCAGGGATCTGCCATTGTGTTATTTGGTGATCTCATTAAGTGGATTCAAATCGTATTCACCTAGTAGCCATCTTGGTTCCATATTTGTGGGGGTACCCAATGCGGAAATTAGAAGAAAAAAAAGATGGCCGCCAGGTGAATAGAGCCCATAGAATCCCAGCCGATCGGTCCTCAGATCCACAGCTCTTGGACCCACCTCGGGGAAGTCGCGTAGTACTTCGGACATCTCGTTCCCTCGCTCTCCACAGCCCACGTAGATGATGACCTCGCTGTTGGAGTACTTGGACAGGGACTGCGAGATGACCGTCTTGCCGCAGCCAAAAGCCCCGGGGATGGCGGTGGTCCCGCCTTGCACACACCTGGAGCAGGACGCCCACACAGCCACGTCCAAAGGTGTAGGTTGCATATATATGAATGAGAAGGTATGGTAGAGAAACAGGCTGCACAGTTTTCAAGAGAATGACATTTTTTACATTTTAGGGATCCTTAAAATGAATTGAGCGAATTCCGTTGAATTACTTCAGATTCTAAATATATATTTTTTAACAAGCATGTTTTCTTTTAAACTATTGGAATGCGTCTTCCCCTGGCTGCACTAAAGTTAACTGACAAATAGTGGATTGACGATAGTCAATGAGTCACCCAGTCACACATTTTAGAACAGTGAAAGGACATACATTTCATACATTCACAAGAATGGTTGCGTTATGTAAAACCAGAAGAAACAACCGTGAAACTGAACACATTCCAGACGTTGTGAAGCATAATTAACTATATATAGCACTATTGTCTGGTGTAAAGCTAAATCCACATCTTTACACACTAGTCTTCACATAAATATCTCGGACACACAGCTACTCACGGAAACAGAGCGTCCAGCACTCTCTGACCGGTGAGCAGCGGGTGATTGGCAGGCAGCTTCTCTGTTACTGGGCGGACTTGGCGCACAGGCCACACCTGCATCATGGAGAACTTATCCTTCACGCCTTCAAACTCCAGCTCCAGAACCACATCCTAATGAAACAAGAGATGTTGAGATTTTGGTCGACTGAGAGTCAAGGCAAGTTTATTCATAAAGCTGGATTATTATTTATATTTTTGTTAATCACAATTCCACTCTAAAATGGCTACACAAGCATCATCAGCATGCATTAGATATCACCAAACTCAAAAAGGCAAGGGGACTTTAAATTTGAAAGAGGCGACTCACGGTGACATCGTAGTTTCCTGGTGGCGCGACGTATGTCACGGTCCCCCTGTTGCGTGGTGGGAGCATCAGCTTGTGTTGGATGAGCGAGTTCTCATACACCACCCCATAGATGTCTCCACCTGTAATGTGGCTGCCAGTCTATGGAGAGAGGGAGAGAGAGAGAGAGAAGAGAGAGATCAAAGATGGGCTGAATGAGATGAAACCAAATATAACAAAAGACACGTCATCATGAAAACATTACAAATGAGCAAAATGTGCACTCTAGCCATCCCACGACGCTGCCGAGACACACTTATGGGTTTGCGACCCGCCATTTGAAAACCATGCGTCAGTTAACTGAATGTGAAGGGGTGAGGGGTGTTTGAGTGAATGTGTGAGTGAGTCTATCTCTATCTCTTACTCTGAGGCTCTGACCAGGGGAGAACTCCCACTTGATGTCTCTGTTCAGGGCCCCGATGTTCACCCCCCTGGGGATGTAGATGCTCTGGGTGAGGTCGTTGATGTCCTTCAGCGGTCGCTGGATGCCGTCGAAGATGGAGCCCATGATGCCCGGGCCCAGCTCCACCGAGAGGGGCTTCCCCGTACGGAGGACGGGGTCTCCCACAGACACCCCCGCTGTGGCGCCAGGTTCAGGAGGGACAACCAGAGACCACACCTAGACACAGACCCTTACCTAGACACAGACCCTCACTTAGACCCAGACCCTGACCTAGACACAGACCCTCACCTAGACACAGACCCTGACCTAGACAGATTCACAACTAGACCCAGACCCTCACCTATACCCATACCCTGACCTAGACACAGACCCTGACCTTGATACAGGCCCCGACCTACAGACCCTCACCTAGACCCAGACCCTGACCTAGACATGGACCCTGACCTAGACACAGACCCTGACCTAGACATCGACCCTGACCTAGACATGGACCCTGACCAAGACACAGACCCTGACCTAGAGCCAGCCCCTCACCTAGACAGATTCACAACTAGACCCAGACCCTCACCTGGACCCAGACCCAGACCCTGACTGAGACCAAGACCCTCAACTGATCCCCCCAGACCAACAACACCACCAACCAGTCCACCATTTTTTGTTGCAGCATGAAAAATCTCTGCTATGGAGGACAGTCCCCCAGTTTTTTTTAAGAACAGTTTAACGTTTCACTCACAATGGCTGCAAACTGAAACCAAAACGTTGAAAGCTCTAAACAAGCAAAATTTCATAACCACACGACCAGTTCTTAAAATGTCTTTTTAACCACGGGAACAAGAGAATATCACATTCATATCTAATGCTGGTGGTGCATTCCCCCCCCCCCCCCCCCCCATGTTGGCGGTACGTCGGTCCCATGTTGTTGAGGAAGGGATACAAGTCTCTTCGTAGACCTGGATGGTGGCCATGTCTCCCTCCAGTCGGATGATCTCTCCCACCAGCTCACTGTGGCCCACGCGCACCAGCTCATACATGGCTGCCCCCGCCATGGCAGTGGCCGTCACCACTGTCCAGGGTAAGGGGAGACGGACGGCCAGAACACGTTAGCAAACATCTGGTAAGTCTACCATCTGGGAGGGTGTGATGGTGGATTTAGATGCACGAGTTGGACAACTAGCCTTTTATTGTCAAGGGGATACAAGATGTATACACATGAGCATGCAGAGGTAATTGGTCTTTATAGTGATATTTTCCACACCTGGACCGGAAACACCGTGCACATATCCAAACTGGCTTTCCCGCTCCTCGTCTTTGATCTTGGGGAGTTTAGACATGTCCATCCTGACCCGATCTTTTCACTGTGGATTAGAACATGCGGTTGTGAACATACACACACGTACACCTACAACACAGACTCATAAGCAACAGAAGTGTGTGCCATTGGGTAGGCCTACTACCAAAAGGATGCCACGTGTGTGTCGACAGCATCAAGTAGCCAAATGTCGAGTGATGAGTTTCCTTGATGCATTATTGTGTTTAGTTATTTAGTCTGTAAAACTATAGGTTCTACCTTATAAGTAAAATAGAGATCCTCCGATAAGCATATTGTATGATCTGGGCTACTGCCGAGAAATGCCATGTAAACAAAAGAGTTGTAGTATATATCGGTTTTTGGATGTGATTTCAGTAACAACATTATTGAAATGATCAGCATTGACTGCAGAAACGTCAAGGCCACTTTAAGCTACGAGCCAGTTGAAATAACACGTAGGACAATTACAATTAACATAGTTGGCAACATCATATTACAGGATATGGTCTCAGTGGAGTAGGCACCTATCATAACTAAATGACTAATCAGTTGTCTATTGTGGGTGTTTGTGAGTCTATGTGTGTGAGGAGGTTAGGCAGGTTAACATTAGAGTTAACCTGTACGGTAGCCAAGTCGAGGTAAGGCAACTTTCGTCCTCTGCAAGAACACTATCTATCATTTGACATGCACGCACACAAACTCTCGCTAACTTTAGTCATTCATATATTAGGGTTAGGGTCCCTCGTTAGTCTTAATAAGCATTGTTGCATTAAGTAGTAAAGCTGAACGACAGGTCATGTGACCAGCTGGCCGCTCACTTCTGACATGACGGCCACGAGATATCGATTACAAAATAGATAACGTCTTCATTACACGCCGAACAACGTCGGAATGTGAGAGACTTAACGTCACACAACATAAGAAATAAAGCGATTTCATACCTTTTCTTTCTATGAATGGTCCAGGTTGCTTCCACTGCACAGAGGAGGGATCAGGAATGAGGAGGAGCTGAAGACTAACAGCTAAACTGTCTGACATAGAACTGTGGTGAGTAGAATGGAGTCGGGAACAGTGGTGGGTGGAGCTACACAGTAAGGACATAACATGTGACTCACGCACGTTGACCCTTTCATTTTCTTTAATGGAAAATGCAATTTACCATCAACAGCCTTTTGACGATATATTATGTAATAGAAGATGAAATGAATGACATTGCATGGTACCATCAGGTACCTTTTTTTGAGTGATTATGCATTTGATTGTTCATTATTTTACACTATTGCACAACTCTAACATCAAATGTAAAAAACATATGTCTATTCTTTATACTGAATAACATCTTGTCAAATCGTAAAGACAGGATATACAAAAGGAACAAACAAAAAATGACAGCACATGTACTTACATTCATTCATTACGTTTATCATTAAAACAAGAAAAAACAAACCTTTACATTAATTGCATACATTGATGTATTTACTTAATCTTATTCTTTGATTATCGGCTTTTATCTTTTAATATATATATAATATTGAGTTCTTTCATTCTTTCAGTCTTTCCTTCATGAAGTTTTGTGAGGCAGTTTTGGACAATTGTATGGTTTTTTCTTTGATTCATAACAGATAAATCAAAACTTCATCATAGGGGCAGACATTTCAAGTCAAGCAACGTTTTCATAACAACATTCCTACCTTCATAGAAACTTAAAAGACAGACATAACAATGCCTTCAGAAATGTAGACACAAAGATATGACCTGAAGCTACTTACGCTTAGTGTTGCGAACCACTCAAAAACTGAAATACTTGACTTGTAGAACTAGACCAAACTGAATAAAGCCGATAACCAGCAAATAAATAAATAATTAATGATATATCTTATCGAGTTTTGGAAGACCACAGGATTTTGTTGTGACTGTGTACACTAGATGGGGCCAGATACACCCTGTTTTGTATTATTACACCCCTGGTATCACCAAGCAGACTATAGGTTAAAGTGATGGTTCGGAGTAAAATTCACCAATAATCCAGCCAAATACCCCCTCAGATGCATTTTTAGCGACGCTCAATATTTATCAAGTTTAGGGGTATCAGCCGAATGGCTTAGTATTGGAGTGAACGGTACAATGTGTATATCTCGTAAATTACCCCACTAATAATGCATGGATTGTTACCCAACTTCTGTAGTAGTACATATATGGTCTGTACTCACAAAACGAGGCATTTTAAAGTTTGTAAGTACACCAGGAGTTTATTTAAAAGAGCACTTATCTGATAGCTTCAACTAGCTGTTGCTAAGGCTACCGCTGCGTCGACGTCACTTCCGTCTTTCCGGATAAGTTCATAAAAGTCCTCTTCAAAACTCACAAGTGTAAGGAAAAAGTTAGTGAATTCAACACTCCATCTAATTTCAAGTATTCAATTATTCCAGTTGTCAATATATTTCGATGGAGTGTTGAATTCATTAACTTTTTCCTTACACTTGTGAGTTTTGAAGAGGACTTTTACGAACTTATCCGGAAAGACGGAAGTGACGTTGACGCAGCGGTAGCCTTAGCAACAGAGAGTTGAAGCTATCAGAAAAGTGCTCTTTTAAATAAACTCCTGGTGTACTTACAAACTTTAAAATGCCTCGTTTTGTGAGTACAGACCATATATGTACTACTACAGAAGTTGGGTAACAATCCATGCATTATAAGTGGGGTAATTTACGAGATATACACATTGTACCGTTCACTCCAATACTAAGCCATTCGGCTGATACCCCTAAACTTGATAAATATTGACCGTCGCTAAAAATGCATCTGAGGGGGTATTTGGCTGGATTATTGGTGGAAATGACCTCAGGGTGTATTTTACTCCGAACCATCACTTTAACATCTAACATCTGACGGCAGAAGAGCTCAAACCTGAGTGAACAGCCTTCAAATTGATTCCATGCAATCATGTTGCTGGGGGCGGGGTTCTGTATACATGCATTAGGTGGAATAACCTAGGCCCCAGAAGTTCTGCTTGTTGAACTTCTTGTGCCCAGAGCCCCAAGTTGCTGTCGACTGGTTAATCTGACCAATCGTTGTCCTCAAGCTCAGAGTCATTGTCGGAGTCGCTGTACTCCACGGCGATGCGGCGTGACAAAATGGTCGCCACGTCATTCCCAACTGGCTTGTTCTGCTGCTCCTGGAGCTCCTGAACCTGCTTCAGCTGGATCCCTGTCCAACACATGACATCAGATAATTTAACGCAATACAATATAATATGTTATATAATGTCCACTATGTACCTGCTTCATTTGGATTCCTGTTAACCACGTAATATAATAACATAGTATAATATATCCTCATGATATATAATTCAGTACATCATCATTAAAAATACTTTGTCTGTTGCCTACTGCAACTGTCCTGTACTTCAGTAGGCCTTCATGCTGTGCATCTGGGATTTTGAGGCACATCTTTTATAATATTCAGATCCTCCTCTTTGAACACACTCTGTCAAGCGAGCCATCAGTCACCCGATGTCAGGCTTGATCCAGAGCATTCTTCCACACAGCTTCTCTCCAACTCACCCATGTGTATCGCAGAGAGCAGGTCGCTCCTGGCATCTCTCACCGGCTTGGAGTCCGACGCCATCTTGTTTCCCTTACCGTACTCCATCGCCATGTGGGAGGGGAGGGCCGGGGGGAGGGGGGGAGGCGGGGGTCCGGGAGGGGGCGGCGCCATGGCCACGCGACCACCTGGGGCGGGTATGGGTGGGAGGGAGTAGCCGGGGCCAATGTGAGGGGTGGGGGGCAGGGCACCCACTGGAGAGGCGAAGGCGGTCAGGGTGGAGGGGATTGAGGGACCGGAGGGTAGGTGTCTGGAGCTGGTGGGGCACTCCGCTGACCTGGTGGGTAGAGAGAGAGAGATAGGGTACTTTTTTTAAATACAGGTAGATCCAGGTTTAGTATAGACAGGTAGAGGCACAGGGTTAGTTTGGACAAAACTATCAACAGGTATATGTAAGAAAAAAAGAGTTCATGAATGTTATTAGGCATTATTGTTATAATAATAAGTCACATTGGCATATAAAGTAATAATGATTTTATTCATAACATTACATAATAACATAACATTACTCTTGTTGCCATTTTTTGTAAAGAAATGTTAGTTTGATAAATGTGCTTTATAAAATATATATTATATTGAAAATTGAAATTTGTTATTATATCTCTCTACATTTGTTATTTTAGTTAAGATGATTATCGAGATATTCCCCAAAACTGTCCATCCCGGGCCACCGTACTTGTAGTCCACAGGAGGCAGAGGGAAGCCGTTGATTGCCTCAGCCGAGTGACTTCCTGTATTGGCGTATCGCTGAGCCCCGCCCCCGTAGTGGGCCTCGATGCTCTGGTACTCGTGCTCCGCGGGGGGCGAGGGGTGGGCCGCCACGTAGCCGTGGCCCATGGGCTGATGGACGGCATGCGCCGGGCAGGGGGGCGCGGGGTACTCTGGGAGATCCGGTCTGGAGGAACAGGAGCAGGGAGAAACGCCACTGAGTTTAACTTGGACTGCCTTGCAGGAAGGCCCCAGTGTTACCCGAACCACCTCAGAGAATTGCATGTGCAGATCTGGGGACCTGCTAAAATGGTTCGGGGATCAATAAGACACAGTAATGTCACAGTTACAGTTAGTGTAAAATATACACATTGGACTAAACCCCCCCCCCCCCCGCCAAAAAACAAACAAATGCATGACCACGATATTTACAATAAAAAAACAGACTAAATAATCTAAATCCAAACTAAAGATCCAAGTATCTCACATTTCTATAGAAAGCTTATTTACGGATCAAACTTAATCCATGCCCTCCATGGTTCTGTCTGGGTGCGTGGGCCCCGTTGCCCCTACAGAATACAGGAGACCTGCCTGGCGTCTGGGGACAGAGAGCCCTCGGACGAGGCCCCCCGCCGGAGGCTCTGGGGGTGGCGGTGGTCCGGGCGCAGCTCTTTGTCGAACGCCATCATGTTCCACTCCTGCCGGCGGTTACTGGCCTTGCGCACCTTCTTGGCCTCGCGCTGCAGCGTGTTGTCCACGAAGCGCTTCTGCTCCTGCCCGTCCCAGAGAAACACAGCCGTTAGGTCCTTAATGTCACCCACCTGCTTGTTAAGATGGCGGGCCCCCCGCTTGTATTGTGCTGCTATGTTGGCAGCACATGGCGAAATGGTCCGGCCTTTGCCCAAAGGTCATTTTTCATAATTTCACTCAATAACAATTCTTTTACTGCCCTCGATAACTTTTGGGGCATTTTCATTCAAATCACATCCGTCCAACTTTTGAATCAATACACCTCGTAGTGGCCACAGGTTTGACTCCTATTCATTTAAAAATTTTTAAGCATGCGCTCCTAACAGCATTGTCATGGTTATGGTGAAGTAGTAACAACCAAAACAACCAAGCTTCTTGACAGAGAGAGAGTCGCCTTAAAGGAAGAGAAAAACAGACAAAACCGGCTGTTCTCTCACTCTGAGCTTCTTCCTCTCCTTCTTCTTCTCCTCCGTGTCCTGCAGCATCTTCTCCTTCCACAGGTCAAAGAAGTACGACGGGTCCGTGTAGTACTTCATGGCGTCGGCGCGGTCCTCCCTGTGGGGGGGGGGCACGGCGCAGAGGTTACCACGGAGATACCACCTCACAGCTCACTGAGAGAGCTCATTTGTGTGTCGGTGTGAAAATAAGAAACACAGGCGATTCTCCTGAAGACCCCGGTTCAATTCTTTCTCCGGTGCAGCTTGCTGTTGACGCTGACACGGTTAGGGGTTCAATGCCTGCTTGAGCCAACTCCCCCCCCCCCCCCCCTTTGTATAATTACTTGCACTAATTGTATGGTAGGGATGACAATAAAGTACAGTTTGACTTTTGACTAACATGTGAGTATTTTTAGTTTACTTTACTGTCCCGTTTCGACCGCGCCTGTCGTCACGCCACCTTCCGGTACATTACCGCCCTGTCTGTGCCTTACCTGTAGGCATTGAGGCTGCCAAGGGGCGGGGCCGGTTCACTGGCGGTGTACAGGTGGTTGACGGAGCTGGGCGTGCTACTCTTGGACACCACCTGCTGGTCCTGGAGGGTGGAGCTCCGGAAGGCTTTCCTCATGTTGATGTCCTGCAGGGACACTGAGGTGCACAGAGGGAAACACGCTGAGACCCAACGCAATGTTCTTTGAATAGGAGTCAATACAATCGCAATTCGTACCCACATTAAAGGTACAAGGATAGAATCGTAGTTTTTGGTTGTATAAAAAGGGCACTTTACTGACGGCACCCTTGGGGACCCCAGACCCCCAGCCAGCACCCCATGGTCCCGGACCCCCAGACCCACCCTCCTCCACGTTGGAGTCCAGCTGGGTGACCTTGACGGCCAGCCGGTCGACACGGTCCTGCAGGGAGTTGGCGCGCATGTAGAAGGTGTTGGCCTCGTCGAAGAGCTCTCCGAAGACATTCTCTGCGTGTTTGCCTGAAACCAGGGAAAACAAATAAGTTAAGGTTGATCATCAAAGACATTTGTGTCAGGGTCAACGTTGACAATTAACTATTTAGTTTGTTTTGCAACTAATGATCAGATGAGTATATGTATAAATGCATGTAATGTTCCAGATCTTTTCACATTTCTCACCAACCTTTTGGCAATTATAATTACCCCAAAACATAAAAATAGTAGAGACAGGACTGCATGTTTTAGGGGCCTGTGGACTGCATTCGCCCATACACTGCAGCCTTGTTGTGGCTGCAAGCAGTGATCTCATCAATCAAGATCTTTATCTAAATATACATGGATCAGGAGCGTTTTAGCTTGAATTTATATTTTATATTATCCTCTGTGGGCTCCGGAGTTGGAGCCGAAGGTTGGGGAATTGAAGGGTTGCTGGTTTGAATCTTGACATTTGTTAAATAGCAATAAATAGCAATTTATGGAGCACTGGTAGGCCTATAGTTTGGAACCATTAAGTAGTGTTACAAACAGGTAATTGAGGTGCAGGTAGGGGTTTAGGGTGTTGGATCAGGGATGCCTGCAGGTAAACTGGGTGCAGACGACAGGGATAGAACCCAGAACAGTTTGTCTTCTGGGAGCCAAACACCCTACTAGGCACTACAGCAACGAGCCCCCGATTGACTGGAGGGGATGCAATGTGTAGACTCATCGCCCGCGTCTCTGCACTCCTGACTGGCTTTATTCTCCTCTAAAGCTTTACCCGAAATCCTAAGCCCCTCTAACTTCACTAAATCCTGTCACACACACACACACACACACACACACACACACACACACACACACACACACACACACACACACACACACACACACACACACACACACACACACACACACACAAACACACACATACACACACACACACACACACACACAAAACAACAGTATTCCTGAACCAGATATGGTTTCCCTTTCCGTCCTGAAAGTATTTCCCGAAATACTTTCATTTTCTCTCCGACTTGACGGCACCACGAAACATGTTTTCCTTGTTTGATTCTCCTCAGCCTAATGTGTAATTCACGTTGTATAATATACGCATCTGGTTAATGACTCATGTAAATGTGAATAACAAGTTGTGTGTCCAATAAGCTATCAAACATACAGAAGCAGATTGAACCCATCTCCACTAAAGCAATACAATGCAAAACATTTACAAAAATAATAGCTTTTTTTTTTGTTTTGTTTGCCACAGAGACTTAAAAAACATTGTTTTGAGTTTGCCTTTAGCCACCGGGGGCTGAACCCAGAACCTCTCAGCTGGGGTTCAGAGAGCACATACTACTGCTCCACCTTTGTAACAAGCACACGTTCTGTGCAGTAGGACTGGGGTTGGCTGGCATCGGAAGCTGGAACTCACTGAGACAGCTGAGCTGGCGGATGATGGCAGACAGGGAGTTGTTGGTGACATACTCCAGCTCCCCGCCGATGCCCTCGGGCAAGGCACCTTGGCACAGGTGGCGCGGTTCGATGTTCCTCTTGACCAGCGGCATCACCGCCCCTCACATCTCGACCGCCCCCCGCCTGGCAGAGAGAGAGAGAGAGAGAGAGAGAGAGAGAGAGAGAGAGAGAGAGAGAGACAGACAGACAGAGAGAAGACACATATATATTAAATAAAATGACATATAAAGAGCAATATCTAACAGCAGGAGTGTGTGTGTGTGTGTGTGTGTGTGTGTGTGTGTGTGTGTGTGTGGGGGGGGGGGGGGGTAGGTTGACAGATGTTTAGTGTTGCTTAGCATGAGTGTATTGCTATTCATAAATAAAATTAAAATTAAATTAATAGCAAGTATTCTACTCGACCAGTGTCATAAGTGTCAACTGAAGGAGTGTAATGTATAATTAATATATTCTAGTTGAAAGAGATGTTACGCATAGGCCTACAAAGTTGAGCGTCAATTTAGTTTATTAAGGTAAATTCATAGGATTACTCATTATTACTTACAGAGAGCAGATTTTTTTTTTGAGCGCTACAAATTACAAGGATGACAAGGAGGGTGTTTGCGGTAGCAGTAGACTATCCTACCACAGCGGTTGCGTGAATCCAAACACACGCACGTTCATCCCTCTGCGGGCCTACCTTGTGTCGCGACAGTGACGCGGACCGTCCCAGTCAGGTCCCAGGAGGATTACTTCAAGACCTTTACGTTCATTCGTAGCCTCCGTTATTAATCGTCTTTATATTTTACATCCACCGTTCATCTCTAACGTCTGTTGGAGTCCAGTTGGGGAGCAATCGTTAACACAAAAGCGTAGCAGCGAGCGACAACTGATTAATTAGTTCGCTTACTTCGCAAGCGTCGAAGCGCAATGTTTCCAAACCGAATTTGAATTCGTTCCCTGTTGTGGCAGCCTACTGCTTGAATTGAATGCAATCCGCTCCTCCTGAACAGTATTCACACTGCATGACATTCTCCTGGCTAAAGCAGCTCTTGGGCTGAGGGA
>JAXIVH010000018.1:2904557-2909557 GCA_036785325.1 Urophycis tenuis | reverse complement strand
AAAACATGTTGTTTCTGCTTTAATTGTTAGTGCTTAGAATGTGTTATACACGAAACGCAAACTCGGAAAAAGAGTTTTGCCATTAGAAGGAGGATCGTTACTCAATGTTTTGCAATACATACATATCATATAGGCTAATCATAATGATGCTCCAATCTTTTATTGTTGAAGGAAATGTTACATTGCCATTTTAATATTAATTACTTGATAATAAACATTAACACATTATTGAAGGTCTACACATGTAGCTGGACACAAAAATAGTATTGTAATAATATGAAGATGAAAGACAGTAACCTTACTAACACACCTAAATAGTTATCTACATAAGACATGTCTTAATAAATAGGATCTAAATGTTATGTTGTGTTATATTTAGAGCTCATCATGCATTAGCTTTGCAAAACCTATTCATCACGGGCATTCACTTTGCTTCAGGTTACCATGGGGGGTCCGTCCATAACACCTAAAAGCTTTGGTTTAAGCCCAAAACGTAGCACTGGTTAACCCTATAATCTCTATGGTCAACACACCCCCCCCCCCCCCCCACCCCCCCCCCCCCCCCCCCCCCTTCCTACACCCTGAGCTCCATAACGCAGCAAAGGTTAAAGACTTTTTTATTTTCCTGGGAAGGATCATAAAACCTATGGATGAACAGAGATGCTATGCTGCCTTAGACCTGTGGACATGTGTGTTTTTGAGGTCTTATGTGTATGTGTGTCCTTCACCGATGCACCTGCTGCTTGGAGGCTGATATACAAGGCGTGTGGATAGTCCAGAATGTGATTGTGTGTATGAGGTGACATACTGTGTGTGTCTGGTTCGACGTAATATCAAAGAAAAGATACTGCTTTTCCTTGGAGAGGAAATGTGTCTGTGAGTGATGATGTCACTGTGGGTTGTCCAGATGTGTACAGATGGGGTATTTACACAGGTGGCACTGGTGAAACTGTGCAAGAATGAACCTGTACATACGTACAACCTGTGCTGTATGTTGTGGCTCACTGCGGATTGTAGCCTACACAGTGTAAGTCAGTGAAACTAAACTTGCGTGCACATCATGATTAATTCCACACAAATGATCCAGGGTTTTTTTTTTGGTGAACCTCCCTCAGGACTGTAGATCAATCCGAGAACACATTTCAATTACATAATCGCATCCTCTAACACTTCCATTCAGAGGTGTGAAAGCAATTCATTTGAATAAATTAGCATGGTTTAAATACACCTAGTTTTCAGCAAGGTTTCCGACCATCTCGTTAAACCTCTAGTTTCTATACCTTACACCGCCTAGCTAGGCTCTTGACTCCCAGCAGAAAAAAAAGGTTCTGGGTTCAATCCCCAATGTCAGTAGTCAACCTTTAAAAATCCTTGAGCAGGACGCCCACTACCTGCTCCTTGATAGCATCTGTCTGTCCCGATACTTCAAAGTTGGACGACCTGCGTTTGTCACTCAAACGAATAAGACACAAGTGGCTTCTTTCGGTGAGGCGGGCAGAATACACTCGGACGTTGCTCTGTGACCGCGTATCAGATTTATTCCCCTTGAGCATGCTCAACAAAGACTGATCCTTCTTTAACTCTCGACAAACCGACGCACCGCACAAACCGTGGCACTTGACCACCTCGGGCCGTATCTCCCCCCGTCTCACGCACACACACACACACGCATGGCCCCCAGGACATTCTCCAGTCCAGACCAGCAGTGTGTCTGTCAGCTGCGACTACATGGCTGAGCGGAGACGGGGGACCACATCAGGACGCGACATGAAAGCCGGTGGTCTCTCTTTAAGGACCGGGCCCCGGCGCGAGCCTTTTTCAAGCCGGTTTCCACCGGTGCACTCATCTGAATGTAACCCAGGTTGACACAATTTGACCTGGGCAAACACCCCGGTCTGCCTCCCTTTGTCTTCCACTTTCTGTCCTGAGAACTGCGTTTAATACCAGCCACAGAGTTTCTATAAAGTGTTATATAGTCCACTCAACTCCATTCCAAACAATTGGTTTTCAATTTGGGCTATGGACTCCCAAGTCCTCTGTGGGGCTTTGTTGGGGGTGGTGGGCTTAATGGAATTGTTTTTTCTTGGGGCTATATGGCATTCAAAAGGGGAGCTCACTGAGACTTCAATGGGGGACGCTATTGTTGTTAGCTTAGCTTAGATGTTGTGAAAATGCGGGATATTTCCAAACATCTTGGTTTGATATTCATGCCGCTAAATATGTTCACTTCACTTTACGGATGTTGTCTGAAATGACGACAACAAGCATCGTAGTGGACTCTATTTGTATCAAGATGTTTCTTTGTGATGCTGGCTCTGTCAATAGCACACACACTGGCCCTTAGAAACAGCCCTCCCAAAAGATTCACAGTCAGATGCACAGCTAAAGATTAATATGTTTGACGCTGGGCCAGTATAAAGAAACACTAATCTTGGCTTTTTTTCTTTCAATGGCTTTAAACCTTCATGTCAGCCATTGGACTGGAGCTGTGTGAAATGGCCCCAATTCACCTGCCCATTCCACAGTGTGCACTCCCCCCCTCCTCCCCCAACCCCCACCCCCACCCCCCGCCACCAGAGCATGGCTCAGCCAATGGCGCGGCGTCGCAACCTGAATGAAAAGGTCAAAGGGTGCGCGGAGAGGCAGGCCGCGGTGTTAAAAGTGCGTCTAATGGCTCTGTCGTGTGGAGGGGAGCCAACGATGCGGGGGCAAAGGTTCGACAGAAACAAGTCAACACGCTTCGCCGCGTTATTCGCGTATATTTGCCGGTTTCGCGTTTCTGGCATCTGCTTGGTGGCGGCGTCTCTGGGCTGCTGGCTCCCGGGGAACAAGAGGCCCGTGTTTACACGCGGTGGATTTCACAAACCTGGAGGTGGGTCATTCAGCGCCTCCATTCAGCGCCCCAGTGGCCGGCGGGGCGGCATGTCCCGGGGCGCCAGCCGTACATTTGAAAAGCCATTTATACTCTGTTTAAAAGAGGGAGACCCCCACCACACACCACCACCACCACCACCACCACCACCACCACCCAACAGTCCATCATTGGGAGTAGCAGGTGGATAATTGTGCAACGGTTGACTGATTTAAAAAAAACAAGCTCGGAGCCCATGGGGGGCATTCAGGGGCCGACGTTCCTTATTTCCCAATTAGTGTTGGGATTGCACTTCCTCTGGCTGGACTTCCACCACCGAGGAAGAGCGGTTTAGAGAACCTTTTCAGAGACAGTTTCAGTTGAGGGTGACAATGTGGTCTTTACATGTTTGTTTTGGTGCGGGGGGTGAGTGGGGCGGCGGGGAGGTGAGGGGCAACCGGGTCCTCTGCAGGGGGTATCTGGCGGTCCCAACTGCATTTTGTTCAAATGTTCTTTTCTTTTTCACTCTGAGTTTGTAAACACTAATGGGGTACAGTCCACACACACACGAGGAAGATCTGTCTTGTCCCTGTCCCATGTCCCTGGTCATCAAAAACTCAACCCAAGCCGGCAGAGCTAGTTTTGCTTATTTTGCCTTGACTTCGTGGTCAAAGCAAAGTATGACCAAGTGGGTACATCATTGTTTGTCCCCGCCCCCCCATGTGAACTGGATGCTGGTTGAGTCTCTGAGATAGGCAGTTCAAATGTGATCATGCTGCTCTATAGAGTGACTTCAGTGACTCAATCCATATTGAGTGTAGACTAATTCTGTGTTTATGAATTTCAATTAATTTCTTTAAATGCCCAAAGCGGAACATGTGCATTATGTGAGATGTTTCATGAGTTGTTATGCTCCATTCAGCCCAATGTCTGAGTTGAGAAGCCATTAATGTTTAACAGAAAGAAGGAATAGGCTATAGGCCAATATTTTTTTTTAATATATATTCACCATTTTATTTGTTTTTATATTAAATTGTTGGTCTTTTTTTTTTGTTATCTTCTGTTTTGTGTTTCTCATCAGGCACAGTGATGTTACTTATTCCTGTTAGAGAAATGTTTTTGTTTATTTTGGCCAGTGGCACAATACGATTTAAAGATAACTCTGTATGAGCCACGTCATCATATTGTACATTACAGTTAGGCCTGCGTTGATTGCTGCAATATCTTCCTGATCGGAATCGTATCCAATTAATTCATTCGGTCAACACACAGCGTGTGTTTGTTATGATTATTATAATTATTATAATTATTATTTAGACGTGACGACGTGTCCTCTTGGCCCACCAATTAAACACATTGTTGGGGACAATTGCTTTAGTTGCCTGCTAATAGTATTATTTGGTAAGAAGAACTGAAATAATAATATGGTTATAAATTCTGCAACAGAAAGACCCCCAGCAGGCCGATGCCACGGTGTGTTTCTGGCCCCCCCCCCATACCCTTATGGTAAACCATATGCAGCCTGATTTGTTAATAGCGAGAAGCAGGTGGGCTTGGTGCTTAATTGATCCACTTTAATGACGTAAGGCCAAAACATCGCGGCAAGAGAGTCTCTATTTACGTTATTATGTTAAATGGGATAATTGATTCATTCGTTCCGTCCCCTTTAAGTTGTTTAGGACGCATCGTTCATTCAAGAGCCGGTTTAGTCTGCTTTGCTGCGCTCAAGTACTACAGGAACATTTACCATTCTGTAAATTGCCGTACTATAATGTAGTTGCCGTATGAATTGTTTATAATTTCCCACCTGATGTTATGTTGTCTCAGCCGATTGTCATATAAGATGCTCACAGATATAAGCTATCCATAATAACTGTTCTTTGAAGAATATGTAAGCCTATGAGGTGGTTCAGCAATATTTACTTGACGAAACTGAACGTTGATGGAAACATGTTATGGTGAAGTTAGGTAAAAAACAAAACCCTGCACTTTCAGAATTTGCCATAAGGTGTCGCAATATAGGCCTATTCCATTTATATGTCACCCTGCTGGACCATAGCGCTGTATTATTCTATTTTCCATTTAGTATTGCATCAACTTTTGCCGTTTTCTATAACTTTGGGTTTAATTTCCATCACATTTTTTGAAA
>JAXIVH010000018.1:2815144-2904357 GCA_036785325.1 Urophycis tenuis | reverse complement strand
AGGAATCGGCTGCAGAGTGTGATTGTTGGTGTGGCCCGACCCCTGGCCTGGTAGTTTCTATGGTAATGGTGTGGGGGGGCGGGGGGGGGATAGGCTATGCCGCGTGTCCCCCTCCTCTATAGAACGCATCTCCACTGACCCGGTGGTGATGCTAAACTTTATAGATACAATTTTAAGCACACAGGCAGACACACACACACAAACACACACACACACACACACACACAGACACACACACACCCACAGACACACACACACACACACACACACACACAAACACACACACACACACACACACACTCAGACACGCACACACACACACACACACACACACACACACACACACACACACACACACACAAACACACACACACACACACACTCACACACCACACACACACACACACACACACACACACACACACACACATACACACACACATACGCAGACACATACACAGGCACACACACATGTGCATTCCAGTGTGTGTGTGCACAAGTACAAAACTTATAATATCATACATGCATACTCAGACACATGCACAGATGCATACCCGCACACTCACACAAATGCATGTGTGTCCACAAACTAACATTGACACACACACACATACACACACACAAGTTTTGTGCACACACTCTCACACACAAATGCACGTGCATTCACTCGCACAGACACAAACACAGACACGCAAAAGGGTGTGCACACACACACACACACACACACACACACACACACACACACACTTGGAGATGAGAGAGAGCAGAACAGAGGCTGTGTATGTATAAAGTCTTTCATCACAACCTTGAGGAGCGGCTGTAACAGAGCTGAATGGCGCGGGAGCGTGAGAGAAGTGGACAGTGGGTCAGCAGCAGAGCCACCCGCTCTAAAGACGTCCACAAAACATCTGACAGGCTGCTTCAGACACACAATGATGGAGAAGTGAGGAGAAAAGATGATATTGGATTATTAGAAATCATTCTAGAGGAGGCAGGGTTTTTTACTCTATGCTAATGGATTCCATCCTGGTTCATTGGTGCTGAAGTGAAAGTGAAGAGGTACCCTGCAGGGATGGAAATAGAAATATGTTCATGTTTACACTATCCTTTCCTTTATGAAAATGCTGCACATAAAAGTCATGATAACATAATAGAGCTAAATGGACCAAAACGTTGTTTCACAGAGTTAAAGTAAAACCAGTCAGTGAATGAAGCAAAAATATTCATTGTAAACGCGGATCAGAGCTCTTTCACTCCCCGTCCCAGCTGTTTCACTGCCCCATCAAAGCGGTCTGGTCGGTGGTTAACTGTCTGTTTACAGCTGGCTGTTGGTTTTACTGGCTGTTGGTGCAGTGTGGAAGTGACAGTACAGAACCACACTGTCCAAAGTTTAAGACTCAAAACGAGGCAATCAGGAAGCACTAAGTTCAAAATCAGCAAGGAGGGGTAACATGTCTGTTGAGGACTGCCCCCTCCCCCTCCCCTCCTTACTCTCTGACCTCCCCCCCCTCACTCTCTCTCCCCCCCCCCCCCCCCCCCCCCCCCCCCCCCCGCCTCCCCCCCAGACACCCCATGGAGGTTTCCCATGGCTTTCAAATGGATTCAATTAACTGAAAACACAAAAAAAAAAACCTAATGACAAAAGATGTGCCTTTCTCGAAAAACCAAAGAAAAACCAAAACACTTAACAACTTCACACCGGGACCGGTCTTGGCCGGGGACTTGGGTTTTTAATCGTTGTTTTTCAAAGGCCACTGTGGAAGTTGAGGCTGGAAAAAGAGCACGGCGAGGAGATTCCTGAGCTGGAAGTGACGGGCGCAGAACGCGAGGCGGTGGGTGGAGGAAGGCAGTGAGATGTCAGCGAGCAGAGGAGCACGGAGGCAGAGGGCTCGGGGCACTGACAGTGAATGAGTGAGGCTGAATGAGGGACAGAAGACAAGGGAGGGTCTGACAATCAAAGGCGGCGACGAAAAGAAAAGAAGCCGAATTAGTGGGAAAGTGAATCGTTTCTTTTTTTTTCCAACCATAATTGCAGTTTTTTGGGGAAAGGCCGCTTTGTTGGTTGGCTGTTTTGTTTGGTGTTGCTTTTCTCTCTCTCTCTCTCTCTAAGTCTTTTTTTGCATTGCCGTTTTATTGGTGAAAAAGCCCCCGGTGGAGCTCTGACTCTGTGAGTGTCCGCGGCGTTCCAGAGTCCGTGACAGAGGAACACAAACAGAGGCGCGAACAAAGGGCTCCAGTGTGAGGGCCGAGCCGGCGTCAATACTTTGAACAACTTGTCAATGCAGATGCTGGAGTGACTTCATTCTCGCCCATTTGTGTACAAACCCCTTTGAAAGGCTTCTTGCTGGCCTGCCCATACCCCTTTATCCGGGGTTCAAATGGCAAAAGGCGGCCTTTGTGTCTGGGAGAGTTCATTAAATTCATTGGTTTGACCTGTTATTTCTAGGCCAAAAGTCTGCTGATTTGGAGGAAAATGTGAGCCAGCCATACGTGAAGCAGCCCACTGACCTCCCTGGCCGGAGCCGCTCCTTTGAGGGACCCTTCAAGGCTGTTTGGTGAATGCGGCCGTCGGGGCGAGCGCTCAAGATGGCCATACCGGAACCAATGGATTCACATCAAAAGGGAATTGGAAATCATCAGACGATATTTAGTCCCTTCACCATCTTTGTTTCTGTGTGTGTGTGTGTGTGTGTGTGTGTGTGTGTGTGTGTGTGTGTGTGTGTGTGTGTGTGTGTGTGTGTGTGTGTGTGTGGAAACAACGCGGTCGTTAAACTCTTTTTGAGACGCTTTTCGAAAAAACGTGGGACACGTTCTTGGACGTGAGACAAGTTTCTGGAAACTTCTTGAACCTTGCGTTAGCCAGGAGTAGCCCGCCACCGTTAGCATGCATTACGATGCATCAGGATGCATAACGTTTGCCAAATGAAGGATTGTAATTACTCGACAAGTTTGTCGACCGTGTGGCTGTTATTCAGGGTTGTTTTATTAACACTTTTTAATAACACTTTTTATCCAAAGCAACACACAGGGCACCATCGCCCTGGGCCACATGACAGTACTGACCCGTCTGTACTGACCCGTCTGTCATGGTGAGTTTTTAAAAAACCCTGATCCGAATAGAGTGCGGATCGGGCTGAAATTTTCTGTCCAAGCCCAGCCCGTGTCCGACAGATCAGTAACCCGACCCGAGCACGACAGGCATCAAGCTTGTTATGTCCAAACCCGACACCGTTAAAGTCTAATTTTTTCATACTAATGACACATTTAGGTCTGTGTTTATGAAAGCCTGCCTTTATTAACAACTGCAAGGCATTTGGAAATGTCAACAAACCGATGAGCGCAACATGCGTGGGTTAACGCGCGGGCAAATTAAAAATTTCAAATCGTGCGGATGAGACCGAGCCTGGCCCGAACCCGGGCATCATTTTCTAAATATTTGTCCCAACCCCACCCGGCCCGTCGGGTTGGGTATCCATCCTCTGGATCCGAATAGCAAAATAATCACAGTGAAATGTAACCACATGCGTCGCTGCTCCTATCAGGACAAATAGTGAACGCAGATGCTGTACCAATGATGTAAAAGGTCCAGCCGTTCTGTGCTCCTTTCTCTGAAACTGAGTTCATGTTGAAGACTTTGAAGAACTGTTGACATGTTGAAGACTGTGTTCACAACACGTGGTGTATGCAGCAGTACCCATGCTAGTACCAAAGTGTGACGCTTCCCCTTTAAGAAGCTGGTGGGAGTTTAGACATTGCGAGGATGACTACAGGTAGGATGACTACAGGTAGAAGGACATTGGGGATCGACCCTCTGCTCAGTCCCATATCGGCACATTGTTGGCAGATAAGCCTGCGTCTGATTGGACCTGCGCTAACTGGCTCATGCACACACACACACACACTCATAAGGATTTTCGATACAGGTCTGAAACATCAAAACAACCACAGAAAATGTGGACCATTGATGTCATTGCTCCTATTTGGATCAATGGAGAACGCAAATCCTGAAACAATCACGTAAATGGTATAACTTTTCTGTGTTCTTTTTGCAGAAACCGGGTTCATGTGGTCGATGAATTTGTAGAATGGTTGAATAATTCAAGAATACTTCAATCATGTGTATGCAGCAGTATGAGACAAGGGTGCTGGTTCCCCTTTAAGAAGCAGATATGGGTTTAGACATCGCAAGGATGGCTAAAGTGTCCACTTTAGCCATCCTTCCTTGTCTTTCTTTTCGCTTTCTTTTAACTTTTAACTTTCTTTTTCTTTTCTTTTTTCTTATTTCTTTTTCTCAGAAGTACGGGGTAGCCCCACACTCTCAAACAATGCTGTTTGAGGGAGTTTTGTTGTGCTACTCGTATATTAGGCAATTTCCCTCAGGGATCAATAAAGTATGTCTGTCTGTCTGTCTGTCTGTCTGTCTGTCTGTCTGTCTGTCTACCTGTTTCCATTTGACATTCTGTTGGCAAAATTGTTTGTTTCTGATTGACCTATACTGTCACATGACCATTATGCTGAAGTAATGCTGCATTCAAGTAACAGTGGGGAATTCCGGACCCTAGGAGTCGCTATTCAAGTCATTATTCTGTGTTACAGTTTTCTCAGTATATCACATCTCATACATGGACTTCTGTGATCACGGCAGCCTTAATTGTTACGTAAAAGAGAACCAAAAAGTAAGAAAGAAATTGGTTTCATGTTATTAGTCTTTTAACATTAAATGCAGTCGGAATAATAAAAACAGAATAAAAGAGTTCAGAATTCATACCTATGTTACTGTTTTTTTTACTTGTTAACTAAAGCTTTTGATTTTAGAGCTATAATTTCAGCCCGCTCATTTCTGATCAGGCACCTGATTGTTTTGGGGAATCTGCCGTCAATCACGGCTGTGCACAGCGTTATAGCTCCACCACAGGTGAAACGCTTCACACTGGTGGGGAAATGTGGTGTGTGTTTGTGTGTGTGCATGTGTTTGTGTGTGTGTGTGTGTGTGTGTGTGTGGGGGGGGGGGGGGGGGGGGGGGGTCCACAATGGGGTTAATTAATTTTTACTAATTTTACTTTACGTCTAATTTAATTTGGATTCCAAATTAAAATCCCACTGTGCCTTTTCACCTTTTATTTATTTCTAATTTAATCTGCCAACTTTAATGAAAGGTGAGACCATTTATAGTACACTTCATGTACATTTAAAAAACGCAAAAAAATATCGATACCAAACATTTTTCACACACTGTGGTGAAGAGCCTTGTTTTAACTCCCCCAGTTCCCACTTGCTATGAACGCATCACTGCAGCTGGTTGCAGAGATACCTGCTGAGAAACATCCTCCCCATAGCCCCCACCCTCCCCTACCAGATTACCATACATCAGTCACTAACTACATCATTCCCATTTAACCAACAACATTAGTGCAGAAAGTAATGCTTAAGGAGACATTTGTGACATAACAGTAAGGATTAACGTTGACAATGGACAGTAAGGTAAATAAATGAATTAAGACGGTTACATAAATTAGGAAAGAAGAGAACAGAGTGGCCGGATGACATCACATTCCAATCATATCTAAAATACCAGGGGGCTGACAAACAGTTTTCAATAGACTCCTCAATAGACTAATTGTGATGTCACAGCTATAACTACACTCAGATGCTTAATGAAAACAAAGGCTAATTTGATCAGCTAATAGAATGTTAAGAGTTGTGATGTCATAAATCCATGTCAGTTAATATTATATAAGCTTGTATTGTAACTCTTTGTATTTTGATTAAAGTGATTGAAATCAACATTAAAGCATATTGTATCGCGCAATTTCCCTCAGGGATCAATAAAGTATGTATGTCTGTCTGTCTGTCTGTCTGTCTGTCAAAGACTCAAAATGTGGGATTTCTCAACTCTTTGGGGTCTATGAAATCCAACATCTACAAAAACAAACAATACACTTTTAATTGTCATAATCGTAACCTTAATAACAAAACAATATTATACTCACAATAACAATATGCTGAAAGTCAATAATTATAATTTTTATCGACTTTAAATCACTTTATTTTTCCATTAATAACTTCCTTTGCATGGAACAATGTTTATTAATAAAATATAATAATGCTGGTCCAAAGATCTTTCATTAAAAAAATGTGAAAACAAAATGCAGATTTGAGTTTAGACTCACCTGTCAGGACTTCATCTTGTCTAATGATGACCAGACTAAACAAAGACCAAACAAGACTCACTACAACATAATAATCACAGTCTCTTTAAATGTTGTGTTTGGCTCTCACTTGCACAATGGAATATGAGCTCGCCACTGGTAGGCCACATATCCAGAATAAATATGACATTATTTTACATATCATCCTGCCAGAGCAATTATGGTAATGTGCCACTGATGTCACTTATCTACATCTTCAGGTTTACCCGACTCACATATTTCTGTCAAATTGTCATTTTTAAATCACCCCCTCACTCCCTCACTCCAACTCCTTGTCTCTCTTTATCTCCCTCTTCCTGTCATCATCATCTTCCTCTCTCGTCATCCCTCTCTCTGTCTCTCTCTCCGCCCCATCTCACTCTCTCTTCAGCTGTCGCTCTCTCTTCAACTTTTAACTCTCTGTCTCTCTCTCTTTCACACACACGCACGCACACACACACACACACACACACACACACACACACACACACACACACACACACACACACACACACACACACACACACTATCTCTCTCTTTCTCTCTCATCCTCCCTCCCTTCCACCCTCTCTTTCTCTCTCTCACCCTACCTCCATCTCACCCTCTCACCCTCCCCCCCACCCACCCACCCCACTCTCTCTTTCTCTTTTTCAATTCAATTCAACATGCTTTATTCGGCATCACAAAATTAATCATTATCAAAGCAAAATGAGCAATGAATATTCTATACCCCCCCAGTCTTTCTCTCTCTCTCTTTCTCTCCCTCCCTCCTTCTCTCCGCATGTGTGTGTGTGTGTGTGTGTGTGTGTGTGTGTGTGTGTGTGTGTGTGTGTGTGTGTGTGTGTGTGTGTTTGTGTGTGTGTGTGTGTGTGTGTGTGCGTAAGCCCACGTCCGTGCGTCGCTCACACCTGCTGGTGCGTGCGCGTCCCGTCGCCGCCGCCGCCGCCACCACCCCCGTATCGCCCCCATTGAGCCGGCGCTTGTTGACTGTTTATGTGTATGACTGGTGGCTCTGCTGGTCATATGAATGATAATCAGCCCTTTGTGCGTTCCGGAGCGCCGCGACGCGCGGAGCGAGCGGCGTAGCGGCGCAGGCTGTTCCCCGTATAGAGAGCACATAGGCCTATAGCCCGAGGGGAAGATTAGCAGCCTCGCGCACCGGCCCTCTGTGTCACGTCGCCAGTCACAGAGCCCATCCACAGCTGGCCCCCCGTACCCCTTAGGGACCTTAAATCCTGTTACACTGTCAGCTAAAACCATCATTTGTATTAGCAATGTGTGGGTGTTTTAAGTGTGTGTGTACATATTAAGCGCGGGGGATAGTGTCTTAAACTATGAATAATTCATAGTGGAAAGAAAAGGAGTTATTGACTACATCTCCATAAACAGACTGCTCCCTTTTTGTCACCGGGCACGAGATCTGTTGAAATAATTACATTAAAGCGCATGAAAATGTGGTCGTCCATACGGCGCGGCATTATCACCCGGGATGGATTTGAGTGACGGCAATTGTTCCTACTTAATACTCATAAATAATTTACAATTTAAGACACATTGTGCGGTTTTTCTGAATATACCCGTTTTTTCAATATTCCTAATTTATTTATCATGGCGTCAGTTGTATTTTTTAGTAGGCGAGTACCAGATAAGTACTGTATAAACGGTTTGTGTACAATGAATAATCTCTTTGTGTTTTCAGATGTCATTGTGCCCCGGTAGGCCTATGTGTGTAGTACGCGTGTATTTGAATATGTGCGTGTTATGTGGGCACCGAGCAGGGCGCAACCATAACCCGGGACACGGTTAAATGAATATAAATAAATAGTCGACAAAATGTGTGAAAATATACACGGAACTCTATTACGGTAATATGAATAAAAGGGGTAGCCTATTTTGTTTATGAGTTTGCAACTATTACGCGTCGTGCGTGCGTCGCCGGCCGTTATCCGATTGGGTTATTTATCTCGGTAACAACAAGTGATTTTGGCCAATGAGATGCTTTGCACTTCAGCCTCGCGCCTCCAGAGGGAGGTCAGGTCTATTTGTCGGTCTCCAGTCGGGATGGCAAATTATTGGGATGAGCCGCTCTGCGTGACGACTCGAGGGACCTCTATTCCTATCCACGGGGAGACCGCTGCGTACATCATTAGAAAATTAGGCGCTTTGGTCAGATCGGCAATAGGTCTACAGCACCACGCCACACACACACGCACGCACGCACACACACGCAGACGCACACACACACACACACACACACACACACACACACACACACACACACACACACACACACACACACACACACACACACACACACACACACACACACACAAACACACAGTTAAAGGTGTATTTACAGGCATTAAGATCGCAATTCAAAATAAACAAGACAAGCAAATCACTTTGAAATCCAACGTTATTATATTATTATCGTATTGTATAGGCTTAAACAAATAAATAAAAACTCACGTAGCCTACCTATAGCAGCAGAACAATAGCCACACAATAAAATGTGCAGGTGCATAGACAAATGTAGCCTAACAGGGAGGGATGGAGAATAATTCAGGGTTAAAGTATGCCTGCAGGTCGCGTCCAACTGCTTCTTAATTGTATGTACTATTTTTATTTAAATTGCATACTGTTTCTACGGAACTCGGGCTGGCCCGGCTATTGTGAACCTGGTCTGGTGCCCCTCGACGTGGCCGTGTTGTGAGATGAGGGATCACTTCGCCGGTGGGCTCGGTTCTCAAAAGTTATGTCAAACGTTAGGAAAACTGAATGGCTGCCCGGATCATTCTCCCCAAAAGACTTTACTTGTTTGCGAGTTAATTCAAAGTGAAAGTCCAAAACATTCGGAATGAATTGTGGGGGAAATCATCCCGAATATCTGAGTGACGCAAAAACTATGACCTCATAAAAAAAAAAAACATTTAAATGATCTATTACAAAAATTGTATATAATCTGACAACGCACATCCGAACAGCCATATAACCCTGGCCCATCGGTCACATTATTGCAACTATTTGTTTATCCGGGGATTTATTTGACATTTTAACACCGTGGTTTAAACTGGGCTTAGTAACACTTTAAACAGTATTGTAACACATGGCAACACGGGGAGAAATGAAAGGAATTTGGCTAAAATGAAAAGAAATGTCATTTTACTCCTTAGACGTGGTGTCTTTGAAGGTGTTGTTTAGCGGACCCTAAAGTGAAAGAAAATGTTTTCCTATTACTTAATTCAAGCCGAGCGAGGCGGGGGCTTCACTCGGGTCCTCTGACAGAGTGCCCTTTGTGAGCCTCTATCCGCCGCTGTCACACACTTTAATTCGAGTCTCTTTCTCTCTCATTGAAAAGTCCCCACAATGACATTCAATAAGGGCCGGCAAGTGAAAACCTGGTTATTTTTACATATTCTTTCCCCGGCCCGGCAGGGGCCCGAGCTAAGGAATTAATCACTGAGCATTGCCTTCGGGGGATGACTTGTCCTTTTTTTGTGGCCAGAAATGACACATTAACCCTTAAATTAATATACATTTATACTGAATGCGATTTAATTCATCAAGAGCGGCGTTTGTTGACGCCAAGCGACCGAACGTCGCGTCACTTCAAATGGTCCATTCACACGCGTGGATCTAAAACACGATCAGGCCATCTTCTGGGATGTTTTTTTTTTTTGCTAAAAAGGTTGAATCGTTATTAAAGATTTTAATGAAGAGGTTGATGTTAGTTGGCAGCCCCGAAAGACAAACAACATTTTGCCGGAGGAACGTAAACGATGTGATGAAGCATTAAGTGTCAGATCCATCAGGGGCCACGCTGAGAATCCCCGTGAGAACTGGCCCCTGGTGTCTAAGTTAGGGACCCGAGATAGAGAGAGAGCAATAAGACGCTCTTTATCCATATCTAACGGACTCCATTTCAAAGACCCAACCCACTCGAAATGCATACGGTGGCTTTTCCAAATCTCGCTTAAATGTATTCTTTCGTAAATGTGGGCTTTATCTCTGATAAAATAGGTGATAATGAAAAAGGGGGGGGGGGGAATCGGGTAGTGCCGCCTCTCGCGGTGTGGGTGGGGCCGACAAGAATAGACTACATTATGCAGTTCATTTAGTTAACAAGTGAAATAATGGGGAAGCGTGCAGTGGGAATGCCAAGAGAAAAGCACAAACCCCATTGAGTGCTCTCAGGCATCACCGCGTAACCGTCACATGTCCGGAGCCGCGCGGCTCCAGCGGCTATTTAAGGATCGCCAGCCTCGCTTCAGCACCAGTTCGCTGTCCACTCTCCACACGCGAGCACTCCAGACACGACGCGCCGACTCTTTCACTTTCTCCACACGCGCACACACGCGAGAGAAACTTTTTCACTTTTCCCGTCAACATGCCGAGGTCTTTCCTGGTGGATTCGTTGATTTTAAGGGAGGCGAACGACAAGAGCAACGAGAACAGCCCGCCGCTGTTTCCTTACGCGGTGCACTCCGGCCACCACGCGTTGCCGGGCTCCTGCCACTCCAGGAAGGCAGGGCTGCTGTGCTTCTGCCCGCTGTGCATGGCCGCGTCCCAGCTGCATCCCTCCCCGCCAGCCCTGCCTCTGCTCAAGGCCTCCTTCCCCGCCTTCGGCTCGCAGTACTGCCACTCGGCGCTGTCGAGGCAACACTCCTCCGCCAACGGCGTGAACCTCGGCCACGGCCCGGGGATTTACCAAGCCACGTACTCCATGCCCGACCCGCGGCAGTTCCACTGCATCTCCATCGGTGAGTTGAGTTATGGTTGATGTTTTTCATGTACACATCTTTGACGTGAATTTGCAGACGTGTAAGCAAAACCACGCACGCGGTCCCAAAGTTGTGCCAAGTTGTCAATGCGCATTTCTTTTTGTTCAACGTATGTGATTGTGAAACTTATCTTGTATGTATTTTTTCTTCTCACAGAAAGTAACAACGCCAAACTTCAGAGTAGCAAGCGCATGCGCACGGCTTTCACCAGTACGCAACTTTTGGAGCTGGAGCGGGAGTTCACTTCCAACATGTACCTGTCCAGGCTGCGGCGCATCGAGATCGCCACGTACCTGAACCTGTCCGAGAAGCAGGTGAAGATCTGGTTCCAGAACCGCAGGGTGAAGCACAAGAAGGAGGGCAAGGGTAACGGACACAGGGCGGGCGCACACAACTGCAAGTGCTCGTCTGCGAGGTGCTCGGAGGAGGAAGAGGAGGACAGCCCCGTGTCTCCTTCCTCCTCGTCAGAAAAGGATGACGTGGACCTGTCCGTGTCCCCGTGAGATCCACGCTCACACACACACGCACGCACGCACGCACGCACGCACACACACACACACACACACACACACACACACACACACACACACACACACACACACACACACACACACACACACCACAATGTGACTCTCGTGGTTACCGTAAAACTTTGAATGCAGCCAAAAAAAGACTGTTACGTTTGAGTGCAGTCGTCTGTACATAGGAAGAAAAAATATATGAAACAGGGGATTTCTCTGACTTATTGTATAGTTGTATACATGTTGTACGTTTTGTATGTAGTTTTTTTTTAAAACTGTTTGTAAATTTGTTTTCGCCAATCTATCTAAGTATGCTAGACATATTTGTAAAGATGAACAACCCAAATGACAAAATGAATTTCAAAAAGTTGTTTAGTTTTGGGAAGACAGCAGTATTTTGTATTGATGTTAAATACTAGATTCACTTGTGTGATTGGTACAAAAATAGGATTCCTGGCATTACCGCATTGTCGCCACAACACTCTGAAATTATATCTTCAGTGTCATTGAGAAATATTTATTTATTTAAAATGTTACATGAATAAACATATTTCTGAGAAGTCTACACTTGGTGTTGTCGTGTCAATCAAATATACCCTTGCGCACCACTGGGAGCGCGCACTCGGCACGGGCGCGAACCAGAGCCTTTGACGAAAAACTGCAGCTTAAGTTTACTAAGGAATAATTTAAGTTAAAGTGTACCTTTTGTACAACAACATCTTGCTTAAAGGCCAAACCTAACCTTAACCAATACATAAAATAAAACACTACAACAAAACCAATATATTTGTATCACACAACAAAGTTAAAGTTGTGTCTATTTGCCCTGAAGTAGGTATATACGCACGTTGGATTTCTTAACCATCGCCAATGTAAGATTAAATGTAGCAATATTACACTAGTGTTGTAGTTTTAGTATTCAAGTGAAAAGCTCCGCGCATCCGGTTGTACATGTACACTATAGTGGCGACATTTAAAGACGCCAAAGACTAGTATTGGTTCAAACGTTTACACTGCGTTTTTTGTGCGCTTTCATTGAATGCACCGAGCAAATACAAAACATAACTCTTCTATGACTAATCTGTGCGCTAGCCAGCTGACGTATTGCCTCTTGGCACATAAAACGTGCTGGTGTGTGCAGCTCGGGGTAAATGGGGGTCTATATAATAACCTTAAAATATGCTTATCTATAGAGTCTTCTCGGGTCTCCCCCTATATGAATAAACCATGTCTAAATTATATATGTCCTCCCAGGTTTCATAGAACGACTTAGTCAGTGTCAGCCTTCGTCTCAACCTGTCCGGATCCTCCTCGCGTGACTCTAAATCAATAATCGCCACGCAGGGTACAAAACAACATTCAAATTAGCGTCCTCTCTGCCCAATGTTGAAGTTAAACCGCGAGGCAGTGGTGTGGATGAGAAACCTAACACAAGGCTGTTGACGTTGCGTGATCAAGTAATAACGGATGTGTCACCTCCAAATGCGAGCTTCATCATCCCTCCAGCATTTTCTGAAAAACCAGTGTCGTAATGTGAGATAAACTCATTTATAATAGCCATATGATAACCAAATAAAAGAATGACGTTTCAGTCATGACGCAAAAAAGAGACGTACGCACAAATACATATTTATCTTTATCTCGGGTGTGTCTCTTCAATTTAACGTGTCTTCTTCAATTTAACGATAACACCTCCAAATATATATTTCTTGTGATTTATGAGTTCATGGATTAAAAAAAAAAGTTATATATGATTTGGAGAGCATATAACCAGGTTTACGGAAGGATAGTGTACATGGCCACTTTCTAAGTCCTACTTTACGCATCTATTCTAATGCCTTTAGATCCGTGCGTTGCCTCTCCTAATAAACGTGCTCTGTGCCACAGGCTTTAAAGAGTAGGGTTTAAAGTGTATTTACTCCGTTAAAACCCCATCGCCAGACTCCACTGCCAACAAAAAAGCTGTTGTTGAGTCGGGGAGCTCACTGCATCTCATGGCCCTTTTGTATCACCCGGGACGTGGAGTCTCTCTTGTAAACTTTCCTTTAATTGTTCACTTAACCATTTTAACAAAACCCTAATATTTGCATTTGTTAAGATATGGGATTAGACTATTTTGTTAATTGCACCATAGAGTCCCATTTTGCTCACTAGGTCCTCTGCAAAGCGCCCTTTATCCATTCAATAGCCCCGGGGTACGCGCCCTGGGGGAGCTTATGGCCGCTCGCGGTGCTCCAAATGCTCAATTTATTTATTCTTAATTTTGTGCCTATCAATTCATTGAAGCAAGAAAAAGAACGACAGTGTCTTTTTGAGAGAAGAAAGGCGAATTGTTGACGTAACCTTGACGGAGCCGGGGAGAGGGCTCCCTTGGCGCTCGAGAGCGGCTTGAGCCAACAGGCGCCCATCTAGCAGACTCGCCCTTGTCTTTATACCGGCTAATTTTTTATTTACGGCCTTTCTTTGACATGTCTCTTATCTATCAGATTAAAAGACCAGCTTGTAACAAATCAGTCTGCACGATTTACAACAGCATTACAAGGGGACAAAGGGAGCCGCCGTCAGTACCTGAAAGTCTGGTAGACGGAGCGGCGCTGCAGCTGATTCGATGGTTTGAAAATACGCACGAAACAAAATACTTGAATCCTGAAAAAGAGCCTTTGTACGTTTCTTTAGAAATCAAGCAATTCTGCATGACAAAGGACAATTAATAAGCCGTCTTTTCACGACCAGCAGCTGGTTTCCCCGTCAAGGAAAGTTGGAAAAAATTCAGACTGAATGCGCGCAAAAGCCCTTTGCGCGCAGACAGAAACCCAAGGTGACCCATTTGGCACAGTTAAAATAACCAAGCCGAGGTAAAAGCGAGGGAACTGTCAAAAACATTTAAGCTGAAATATCTTGAAATTGCAAATCCCTTTATGTGAAGGGACGCTGCCGATGTGGGTTAGTGGTACAAAGGGGGTGGTTAAGTTGGACAGTCTTTGGAAACGGACACGTGGCTTCTCAATGAGGAGGCTTTCAGACCCGCGTGGCTTGCCGCGGCACTACACGTTTATAGGCCAATACGTTTTTAATGCTTCAAGTTGTTTAGGGATATATTATCATACGGAATATATCTAAACAGGTTTCATTATAACACGATTAAGTTGTTTAGGTACTTTTTAAATATAAATGTATTGACGTTTTTTCTTGTTCATTTTGACGGAGAAATCTGGCTCGTCCCTGCTTTGCTCACCAGTCCATCCCTAGTTGTTATTGCTGCATTTGGAAGGTTTTTAGTTAGGTTTGTTAAGTGATAGTGATTTAACTTCTGTTCTAGATAAGTTAAATGAGCTGTAGAGTGCAATTAACTTGGTGTTAATGTTGATGTGAGTTAATTATTCGACGTGCAGTGCGTGTTCAATGGCTCCGAGTTGTTGTATGATAGAAATGCATGTTTAGCACACTGTATTACTATGAAGTATATATATATTTTTTCACATGTATATAGAGAGAAGGGTTTGTTTTTTAAATGGAGCCACAACGTGTGTGTGTGTGTGTGTGTGTGTGTGTGTGTGTGTGTGTGTGTGTGTGTGTGTGGTTCTTAAATAGCCTACATAGCCCCATGGTCGATGCGACGACAGCTCTGACATGAATCGACCTTCAACTATACATTTCCCTGTTTCACCCTTGAAAGTGAAGTTCAACCTTTAGTTTGCCATTTGGCACATATTTGGCACCAATTCTTTGAAAACAGACTAGGCTATGGCGCACAACGGGAATCTGAACGAGACAAAAAAGTAAGCAGCCAGTGAAACATTGCGAAAGACACAGTGAACACAGTTCAGCAGCATTCTTAATCCCACGGCCGCTGATTATTCTCTGGCTGTATAACGGTCAGCGTTTCAATATATTCACCAGTGAGATGATGAAGCTCAAGCAGGCACCTTCTCTCCGCCTCCCGTCAGCCGGCTGACTCTAATTGAAATGCAACATGCATGCCTATCTGTTTTGGGATCAGCGGGCAGGAGGCTGTCTCATGCCAGACCCATAGACTCACGTGTCAAGGGGTCGAGGAAATAATGAAGTGCGCGGACTTGGAAATGACCTTTTGAGAGCGCTACCTTTTGCTTGAAAAAAATAATAATAAGGCCCTTTCCTTTTCCCTTTTTTTTTGTAGAGCCCGAGATTGTGCCCATTTGGGATGATTAGATTCGTTACAGGTATAATCTTGTTGTTATCGCCTCGCTTTTCACGTCTGTTGACGGATCCGTCAAGTGGGGTACATTAATGTTTGAAGAATATACTTTGGAGCCTATTGTTGGAGGATGATTACACGTTATTATTAGTTTCCTCCAAGGAGCAGGCAATGCTGACATTGAAATGATGTGGCCTATGGTAAAATGATTATTGTAATAGTCCTAGACGACCTGCATAGGCCACCTCATGCGAGTGGCCTAAAGCCTAATGAACCACGTGTTACCCTCTGTAGCCAGTGGGCCAGGCCTGTTAGAAAGAGTCCGCTCTACAGTATCTCAAACTTTATTTTGTATATCTTACTTTCTTTGGAAATTTCGCAGGTAAACTCAATGCCGCCTCCTTAACTGAACCTTAATAAAAATCAATATTGGCCGATTATGAATATGAACCAATGATTAAAACAATGTTGACGACGATCAGGCCTACATGTTTTTTAAGGGTTTAAGGTAGTGATTCATTTAGCATTTTCTATATGATTCAAATTGTAGCTTACAAATAGGCGTAGACCATACAGACCTGGTAAACGGGCACACACCAGCATAAACAGGCAGGCACACAAAACAATCATCTGTGAATATCTTTCAAACACATTGCATATATTTGCCGCCGGTTTAGAAATGTGGGATGTTTTGATTTCCCATGCAAAGAACCACAGTCCCCTCCATTCACTGAAATGATGGGTGAAGAAACAGACCCGAAAATATTGAACACGAGCGACACCTGGTGTCGACAGTAAGAAACTGAACTGCACCTGTGTGTGTGTGTGTGTGTGTGTGTGTGTGTGTGTGTGTGTGTGTGTGTGTGTGTGTGTGTGTGTGTGTGTGTGTGTGTGTGTGTGTTGTGCGTGTGTGTGCGTGCGTGCGTGCGTGTGTGGGCTAGAAGTACTTACAGCAGAACATGTGTAGATACAAGATATCTTTCTGTTGTTCTGGTTCATTTATGACTTGAATGCCAGATAACAGATAACACACGTAAAGCCACCAGACCAATGTAAATATATGTATATTTTTTTTATTGACAGATAATATCCACAGAGAGGAATACCTGTTCTCATAAAACAATACAAAAGAAAACAATAAAACATCAATGAAAATAACTGTTGATGGCTTTGAATTCTTCCATTTGAACATACAAACACACTCTCTCTTTAAGATAATATTAATGGTCAAATAAGGAGTTTGTTTCTCCAATTTTAGACAAAGCGTATTTAAAAAATACAAAAAAAACAAGCCATGTTGGACCAATTAACACTTTTAATATTTGTCCTTTTTAACAGGTTTCAAGAACAAAGTATGGCTTGCATTCAGAATATCAGATGGCAGTTGAGCTTCACACCAGCTGTGATTGGGTGTGGAGACTCTGTCATGGTCAACATCAGACAAGCATGTCACAAAATCAATACTATATTCACTTCTCTGATGCGCCTGCACCCGTGTATTTCCTAGAAATCTGGCAAAATACACATCAAATCAATACACGGCTATATTTACACGTTCTATATCATGTTTCTGCTGTACAGTAAGACACAGAGTTGTGCAGTGTGTACATGATGTTACAAGTGCACAAAAAATGTCAGTTTGTTTGAGGACCGCAATCTCACTCACAGGCGCACTGAGAAAATATATCTATAAAAACTGCTCTTTGTATTTTCCGACAAGTCGACCTTTCAATAAAGCAGACGCAGGAAGTTATTCACAAGAATGTCAATAATTCGATGGCATTAAAACTATCTTTGTCCATTTAAATTCAGTTAATTCTGCCATACTTCGAATAAAATAAGAAGACAATGACTTGAATTTACAGAGTAAGAATACAAAATAAAATTAACTTAAATCTTTTTGTCAACATATAATATAAATCCAGTATGCTGTTGAGATTAAACAAACACAAAGGATTTGTCTTTTAAATATTTAGAAATACAGTCATCTTATTGTTGACCCCACTAGTCACTTCTGTCCCTGTTCTCTAAAATAGTAGAAGAATAAATAAAATGGTTTCTAACGATATAGACTACAGTAGAATCAAAAGGCACGACTCTGTTTAAAAGGCCCAGAATTACATGCGACAGTGATGCATTTTCCCTTTATTAAACGCACGATAACGCAATCAGGCACCTCGGCTCTATATGTACAACATACAATAAGCACACTCAAACCGCTCAATCAGTAACATATTGACGTAAAACCCTCCATCTAAAAGTAGTCTACTCTGGTCTCAATCAAACGGACGTCAGCCAAATCTGACGACATATCAGAATAAATTGTCAACAGAATACATTTCTAGTACAGCTATGAAAAGGGGACAGTACAATGTACGTGTGAAGTCAGTTACAAGAGGAAATCTGAAGAAGGAAACAGCCATTCATTCCTCACAATCTATCATCCTATATATCCATTTTCCACCTTTCCACCTCCACTTCAACTCTTGGTATATTCCTGCCTTTAAACTGGAATGTCTTCTTTAATTCCATCCTTATACACGCCCTCCATAATCACAATATACCTTTTTCACTGCTCGTCTGCTAAGCCCTTTCAATGACCTCTGATTCCTCCGTGACCTCCCCAAGTGCGTCATCCTTCTGAACAAACTGTGAGTGTCAACCAGTCCGCTTCCCTGGGGGGACGACCGGCTCATCAACTCATTCAACTCATGACGTCATTCAAAAATCCAGTGATGTGTTGTCGATGTGCGAACAGGGGTGGGGTTGGGGTTGGGGTGGGGTTGGGGGTTGGGGTCGGGCCTGATGAATGAGTCATTCGATCTGTCGCTGGGTCCGGCTCTCGAATATCATGGAGCGCCTCTGCGGCTGGTAGAAGCAGCTGGTGGACGTCTCCAGCCGCTGGCCGCTCTTGGGCAGGGTCATCTTGCTCTGGAGCCCCTTGCCGTCCGCGGGGGCCCTGCGGAGGCTCACCCCCGCCGCCGCCGCCTCCTCCCGCCGGCCCAGGCAGGTGGCGTCGTTGAGGCTCCTCTTGGGCGAGAGCGCCAGCTTGCTGTCGTCCAGCGGGGGGTAGTCCATGATGGGGAAGGGCGGGCTGAGCAGGATCAGACTCTGGGGCCGCTGCTTCCGGAAGGAGGGCCTCTGCAGTATGTTGGGCCGGTTGGGCCGCGGGCAATCCAGGAAGACGTCTGTGTCCGCGGGAGGCGCGGCGGCGGCGGCTGCGGCGGCGGCTGCGGCGGCGGCGGGCTTCCGCATGGTGACCCGCGGCTCCGGGTCCGGAGCGGCTCCGTTCTTGGCCTCCTGCCGGGGCTCCTGGGGTTTCTCCGCGGGCGCGTGCTTCTGGTGTCTCAGCGCGGGCTTCTTGTTCTCCAGTTCCTCCTTCTTCCTGAGCGCCGTGGTCGTCGCGGCCGTCGTGGTCATCGCCGCCGCCGCCGTCGTCGTCGTCGTCTGGGCCGCGGGCGGAGCCGCCGCCAGTGCCGGGGCGGGCTCCTGCGCGCCGGTCCTCCTGGGGTTTTGGTTCTCCTGTTCGCGGGCCGCGCCGTGGGCGTCGGCGACGTCTCGGCGCGAGTGGGGCACCTGCGTGTACTGCACCTTGGGGGGGATGACGGGCACGGCCTTGGCCTGGCTGGTCTTGATCATGAAGGCGGTGCGCACCGACGACACGCTCACCGGCGCCGAGTTCCTCCGCAGCGGGGCGTGGCTGTTGCTCAGGAAGAGCTCCAGGTCCAGGGCCTCCGGGGGCCCGCCGCCGCCGCCGGGCCGCTGGGCCGGCGGGCCTCGCTGGAGGGCGGGCGGCTCCTGGGAGTGGCGGCCCTGCGGCTGCTGCTGGTTGGAGATGTCTCGGATGCAGCGACGCCCCACCAGGTCCAGATTCAGCGAGCACGGCCGGGCGTGTTTGGACGCGGCCGTGTCCTCCCTCCTGAGGGGCGGCGGGGGACACGCCTCCTGGGACGTCTGCCTGCGGAACCGCTGAGGCGGCGGGATGCCGTTACCGCCGCCGCTCTTTGGCTTCAACGCCGACGCGGATTTGGCCGCTTGGGGTGCGGCGGCGTTGAGGCCGGCTCCGTTTGTCCTGGGGAGTAAGAGTTGGAAGCGGGGCGGTTTGGGTTCCTCAGGTGCCTCTGCGTTCCTCTGGCCCTGAGAGATCTGAGGGGTTCCTGAGGAAGCGCCGTTGCTCGCAGGGGACGGCTTGTTCGTGTTCAGTGAATGAAGTGAAGTTCCTCCTCCTACTCCTCCTACTACTCCTACTCCTCCTCCTACTCCTCCTGCTCCTCCTGCTCCTCCTACTCCTCCTGCTCCTCCTGCTCCTCCTACTCCTCCTACTACTCCTTCCGCTGAGGTCAAGGTGGAGGATGGTGGGGCGAGCAGCAAGTGGTTGCGAAACAGATCTTCTATTTCCGGCGTGTGGAGAGGACTGGTGACCCACTGACTGGAGCCAGAGCTCAGCTCGTCCAAGGTCTCCACCAGGTCCAACTCCTCCGAGTGTGCCGCGCACGGCTCCTCTTCATCCAGGTGGTAGAACACCAGAGTCTTGGGTCTGTCCTCCAAACGTATGGATGATATCCCCGCTCTCGGGACGTGGACCAGGGGTTTCTGTCCACCGTCAGAAGAGGTCCTGGGTCTGTCCACTAAACATTTGGAAGATGTTGCAGCGTTCTGAACCTCTGCCAGGGCTTCCTGCCCGGCCTCAGACGGAATCTTGGTTGAAGCGGTTTCCACCGAAACCTCCTCTGATGGTTTGTGATTTTCGTACGTCTCTATTTCCACTGCACCCTTACTGGCTCCTCCTGGGAATCTCCCGTCCCCAGCGTCATCCACTGGTTTTTCAACAAGATTGGCTTGAGTGAAATCCAAACTTTTGTTGCCGGAGAGAACCTGCCAGTGTTTGAAATCAATAGACGTCCCCAAGCTCGTAGACTTGACCATCAAGGCTCTGTGTGGTTTGCTCATCTTCTCGTCTTTGGACGGAGCACAAGGAAAAGGGTTCAGCTTTTTATCTCCAACCGCAAAGTCCATGTTTTGGTAGAAGGGACGCAAGATGTCCGACTCTGAGGCTTGCTTCCTGACGCGGTTGGGTCCTGAGGAGGTGGGGAGGTCGGTCAACATGACTGTGGTGGCTTTGGGACCGCCGTGGAACACAGAGAGAGTGGGTGAGCTGGAGCTTCTCTGGGACTGTCCTCTTCCAGACTTGGTCTTCAGGCCTTCGCTGGAGCTCTGGGTGGAGCTCTTTCGTAGAGAGGAGATTTCGTAGGAGCCCTCGGGACAGAAGATGGGCTTGAAGGTTTTATCCATGAGGTCCAGCTCAGGCTCAGTGATTTTCAGTTCATGGTGGAGGTCCGACCATAGTTCTTGCACGCTGGGAGAAGATCCCTTGTCCTGGAAGATATTAAGATGACACTCTCATTGATCGAATATTAGCCAAAAAGAGGGAAAATGTAGTAAGTGCATCAATGTATCTAATCTAAATGTTTGATGTGTGTGAGTTTATATACAACACAGTCTCACAGCAGTTTGTGAAATAGTCACAAAATGTAATCTATTGATTCGTGTACATGGACACGAATTTCCTTTTTTTTGTGACATTCAGCACAACATTCAAACTAATGTATTTCAATGGAAGTATTTTCATGCCTGCACCACATTTTTACAGTAAATACTACAGTACCCATGAGCCTCTTGGTGCAGACGCCAGCTAAAGCTGCCCGAGGACCCGCTGCCAGTTCTCTTATAATGATATCCTAACCCTACGATATCATTGGGTTAGGGTTAAGGTACAGCCTCATTGGGGTTAGGGTTAAGTTAGGGTTTGGGTTAGGGTTAGGGTTTGGGTTATAATGAAAGTTATAATGAAAGTCGTGCTGAGTGTCACGAAAAAAAGGGAAATTTGGGTCCATGTACACGAATCAATAGATTTTGTGACTATTTCACGAACTGTTGTGAGACTGGGTTGATATTCAATATATATATACTGTATATATACAGTACATTAGACCTCTACACATACTCAAAATGACGGGGTGATACAAATAATGATACATTACAGTAAGCATCATTCTAAATCATAAGCCTTACCATTACTATCATGATGAACACAACTATGTACACTGATAATGAGAAAAATGAACAGTTTCTTATTTGAAAAGATAAGAAAGAAATATTACCAGTTTCCCAGGAGATGATGTGAACTGTTCTCCAGAATGTTCCAGTTTAGAAAGACCCTTCCCGTCTGCAGCTTCCTGAGAAACTCTTTCATTGGGATCTAGAGAGATGAAGTGTAAACAATCACAAAGAGTCAGAGATTCTCCAAACAGTACTCCGCTACAGTCTTAAAGGAAGACAAGAAAATGCAGGAGAGAGGAGAATTAATTGATCTGAAAAGTAAAAAGTAAAAAGAAAATCACATCAGAAAAATAATAACAACATGTATATAAGAGCAGTTTTAGGCAGAAGTATGATGTCGGAGGTTTGAAGTAAAGTCCATGTAGGCTACAGATGGTTACATTTAAGTACTTACATGACATGACATTCATTTAACTGTCGCTTCTTTCCAAAGCGACTTACAATATGTGCATTCAACCATGAAGATTCAACCCAAAAAGGGAACGAATCAGTTACACACACTTGACATTAGAGATGGCTAGGCTAATGTGAAGACTGAATGTAGATAAGCTGAAAATCTGAGCAAAAACAATGCATCATCCCCAATAACCACCAGAAAAGTCAGTACAGCCTCAGAACGACTCACTTACAGAGCCTGGAGCACCACCTACTGGTGTAAACCGGTACTACCCGCTAATGTGTCGCAGTCGAGTACAATCAGCCTCAGCAGAAGCATCCTACGGACGAAAGCTAACATCCCCTACCTGCTGCGGTGAGGTCAGAGGAGGTCGCCTGCTCCGGGGCATCGCCCGCCTGTTTGCCCCGGACGTCTGTTTCGAGCTGCAGGAGTGACGAGGAGCTGCTGGAGCTGTTGCTGCTGCCCTCCCCCGCGGCCAGCCTGAGGCCCCCCGCCGTCTTGTCCTTGACGTGGGCGCCGCACGGCGTGCTGTTGGAGCTGATGACCGCCGAGACGCGCAGCGGCACCGACACGGCGAAGGGTTCGGAGATGTTGAGCGCCTTGCGCTGGTGCCGCGGCGAGGAGGACTCCAGTGGGAACAGACTCCCGGGGAACGAGGGTTTGGAGGCGCCGTGGTGGTGGTGGTGGGCGGAGCCCGAGTACAACATCCGCCGGCTCTTGGGAGACGTGGGTTTGAAGCCGGCGAGGTCGTCCCCTTTGAACACCTTCAGCTGCTCCGGAAGCGTCTTCTGAGGCAGCAAGGAGGAGGAGGAGGAGGAGGAGGAGGAGGAGCCGGCCGCCTCCCTCTGATTGGCCGCCGGGCTGGAGCCGCCGCCCGCGGCGCCGGTCGGGGTGGTCTTTCCTTTGAAGTCCCACCGCTGGTCCTCCTCCCGCAGGTCGTACAGGGAGTCTGAGCCCAGGGTTCGAGACTTGGCGTCCGGGGTCAGGGCGCCGTTGGCTGTGCCGGGCGGGCCTCCTGTTCTGTCGTCATCTGCGGCGCGGGGAAAGGTTCCTCGATTACAACGCAAATTGGGTCCAAGCAATTTCAATATATTATGTCTAACTTGTGGTGAGGGCAAAATCTACAACGAGTGGTAAAGCTCAGCGCGAGTGTATAGGAAAGCGTTATACATCCATCCATCCATTGTCGTAACCGCTTATCCTCTACGAGGGTCGCTGGAGCCAATCCCAGCTGCAACGGGCAAGAGGCGGGGTACACCCTGGACAGGTCGCCAGCCTATCACAGAGCTAACATATATAGACAAACAACCATTCACACACACACCTATGGTCAATTTAGAGACACCAATTTACCTAATCCCCAACCTGCATGTTTTTGGTCTGTGGGAGGAAGCCGGAGTACCCGGAGAGAACCCACGCAAGCACGGGGAGAACATGCAAACTCCACACAGAAAGGTCCCGGGTCCCAGCTGGATTTGAACCCAGAACCCTCTTGCTGTGAGGCGACAGTGCTAACCATTGCACCACCATGCCGCACCCAGCGTTATACAGTATATTAATTTTCCCCCTGGATTGAAACACATTTAGAGTATCCTACCTATTTGTAGAGAGCACAACGAGTCCATGCTCCTGGCAGGGCGGAGAGCTGCCTTGTCTGTGAAATAAAGAGAATTACAATCAAACTTTATTAACAACACAACACTAAACAATAGTTACAGAGAACTCCCTCTGCCTGTCCCCTCCAGACATACTGGGAAGAGGAGATATATCTTACATGAAAGGTACAGCAATACAAAATACACATTGGTAATGACTGTAGTGTTACCAATTGTAGTGCAGTGTCTGTGAAGAGACACTAACATTGTTTGGATGACTTCAAAACAAATGATGAGGTCAATAGGTCAGCTCGTGATCTTAATTGACTAACTCTGCATCACAGTTCCAACTGTAAGGCCTTTGTATTGGTTCACTTTCCCATTGTTGCTGCTCCCTTCCCATCCGGAGAGGTGCAGCGCGTGGCGCTTGTAAACCAGCTGCCGCCGCCCCACTTCACAGTCCACATCCTCAGCCCCTCGCTTGGCTCTTTGTTCTCCTGCTGCTCCAGTCACTGTTGATGTCTTCTATCTTTATACTGTAACTACTACTTGTGGTCTTGCTCTCGGAGGATGCCTGGTTAGTCTGACTGTGCAGCGGTGCATCTTCCCACGGCCCTGCTCTCATTAAACATAGTGCACTGTTGTGCACTGGCCTTTCACCATGTTTCACAACTGGCGGACCGCTGACACCGCTGGTACCATTCCAGGTCACGTCGAAGCTGCTTGGCTAATGAGCAACAAACTCTGCAGCTTTCTATGCCATAATGATGGGCTTGACCTTGATATGTACCAATTCAGTCTTTTAACAGACACTAACAGACACAGTCATTTAAGACATTGGTTCCCAAACGGTGTGCCGTGAGGCAAGTCCGGGTGTGCTGTGGGATTTTGTGACAACCATACATTATTATTGCAATATAAAACTCCACAAAAATAATTATTTTTTAATTTAGTTTATCAGTACTTTGTATGCACTCATTTCATAATACAGAGGCAAACTATATACCTAAAAACAATTCTTTAATTCTTGCTTCATTTTTTATTGCGTGACCTATCTGGTTTAAATGGGTGTGTTGTTGCTTTGATGAAGCCTAATTTGATAAATTTTCAAATTAATATTAATAAATAAATTAATATGAGTCTTTGTCACATTTTATTTGGCATTAGTGAATAATTATGCAAATTTACAGATATTTCACATGATATGAGTGATAACACATGTTATAAAGGCTATTTTGCACAATAGGTGTGCTTTGAGATTTTTACTTGTCCTTTGGTGTGCCTTGAGCACAAAAAGTCTGGGAACCACTGATTTAAGAGACACTAACAGACACAATCATTTAACTGGGGCAGTGGCAGCTGGCCACTACGGTGTCCTGCCCACCTTAACAAGAGACTGGCCATATGCACTGTTGTGGTTAAACCCTGTGGATCTGGTGAGGATGGTACCTGTGTTTGGTCCCCTGATGAACACGCTGCCGTTCCGGCTGAGTTTGCCCTTGGATTCGTTCCCGGACCTCCCCAGGTTGAAGATAGACTTCCACTTCTTAGATTTCCCTGAAAATTTCCTCCTGTAGAACGGACATTCAGCACATTTAGTGTCTTTGTACAGTGTTTTGTACATTTACATTTACATTTAGGGCATTTAGCAGATGCTTTTATCCTAAGCGACTTACAAAGTGTACATTTGTCAGAAGAAGGTGAAGGTTTGTACAGCCCTGAATCACAGTAACAGTCTCTAAGGGCTTCACAGGTCCTTGTTAAAAACTCCTCAAAAAAGAGGGAAACTCCTTGAGGTAAAATGTACCTTCTAGGGACCGTTAGCAGTGCAACATGAGATCACTTCAATGAAACTACAAAAATCCCTCGAAAACCTTCGCCAGCAGTCCATCCAGTCAATCCTAACTGCTCGTACACCATACATCATAACCAACCAAATAAACCCTGTGTTTGTCTGGTTATGCTATAGTAACCATAACAAGTTACCACACGTACGGTAGACTGAATAAATAAGGCCTACAGGTTGGACTCCACACTTTGGGGATCAAACCCAGAACATCTGGCGGTACACTCAACCCCCCCCCCCCCCCCCCCCCCTGCGCCCCCCGGGTCCCTACTTGGTGTCGGAGATGTCCAGGACGGTGTGGTACAGCGTGGCGGTGCTGGCGTCCGGCAGGCTGTTCTCCCTCTGGCGCTCGCGGTGGACCGGGTGTCCCGGGCCCAGCGAGCGGGCCTGGGCCTCCTCCAGGCTCATCAGCTTCATGGGCCCACAGTGGCCTCCGCTGAGGGGCAGCGTGGCGTACTTCTCCCCGCACGCAAAGCTCAACCCTGGGAGAGGATTACAGGGAAGACCTGGTTACATTATTACATTACATTACCGATCACGTTTTAGAATGGCGCCATTTTGCTGGCGTTGTCCTCCTGGATGCATAAAGGAGTTAGACTGCACACAGTGTGGGTCAAACACAGAACCTGTTTGCTGGCGGTCAAACACCATCGCCACTACAAACAATGTTTATGTTTTCTATTCAGCCATTTAGAGCATAACATCCATCCTCTACCTCTAAACCCCCCCCCCCCCCTACCCTCATGCTCTTGAATGTTGTACATCTTGCACTAACTTGGCACTTACCAGAGATGTTGTATACTAGCAATGGTTCACCTAGCAATTGAAATGCTTGAAAGTTGTTCTGGTGACTTTCTTACTGTATTAGCAGCAATGAAATGTTTCACCTTCTGATGACAAATGTACTCTTTGTAAGTCGCCTTGGATAAAAGTGTCTGCTAAATGCCCTGAATGTAAATGTAGAGGTTTTCATCCAAAGCGACTTACTGAGAGTTTTAAGATTCATTCAGAAGTCATTAGGAAGAAGGGCCATCGGCCATCTTCCTCTAAACCAGGTGTGGTGTGTATTAAGAGCGAGAATCACGACGACGTGGAGAGTTAGCGTTACCTTCTTTAGCCTTGCAGAGGCCGGTCCCATTGTTGAAGATCTGCTCGGTGTGGTTGAGAATGAACTCCACCACCGCCTGCTGCACGCGTACCTCCTGGAAGGCCTGGTCCCCGCTGCAGGCTGACGCGTCGATGTCTTTACACCTGGGGGGGGGGGTTAATGAGAGACATGAGTTCTCCCAAGGGTTGCAAGTATTGTAACATTGTGAAAACATTCTGAGATAAATGTCGTTGAAGAAAGTTGCATTGCATTGAAGTCTAAATGAGTTTCTTTTGATATTAAGGAAAATAAACAAAGTAATTTGGACACACACATATACACATAGCATGGGTTCACCCAGTGGGGGTCCTCTAACCATGGCATTCTCCCAAGCCTCATGGTATGGCCTGGCAGCAAACAGTCACAGGTTCACAAATAAAGGCACGGAACCCCAAGTAGCCCTGCTCTGACGTCACCCTCACCTGAGCAGGTTGGGGGCCCAGACCAAGGCCAGGTTGCGAGTGTGCATGTTGGTCTGGCAGCTCAGGGTGGCCAGGTGCGACAGGTGTTTGGTCAGGTACTCCAGGGTCCTGGCATGAATGGGAGAATATATGTGTTACAGCTGTTTTCACACTCCCAGTGCTGCTACTGGCTCTTTAGGCAGTGGTCGAGGTCTGTTTACCTTGTGGTGCTTTAATGGAAAGGACAGTGAGGAGGGTTTAAGGAGAGAGAGGGAAGGACATGCAGCACAGGGACAGGAATCGAACCCGGGTCTCTCCAGGGCGTGATTGCCTGGATGACCCCGCTGCCCCCCCCCCACAGGTGTACTCACCTGAAGTGGGAGACCGGTAGCTCCTTGATGACCCCCTGAATGTGCTCCAGCTTCTCCTGCGGCCCCTGGATACGGGCTGCCTCCTGTTGGGAGAAGAGTTACTGCATTACATTGAGAAGGCCAAGCTCAGAGCTGTTCAGGGGCCAGGGGTTCGATTCTCAGTGGGACCAGCCGCGATAAGAATGTACGCACGCACGGTACTGTGAGATGCAGAAAAAAGCATCTGTTGATGTATTACTGTACAAAGGGAGAGTGAGCGAGAAAGAGAGAGAAGAGAGAGAGAGAGAGAGAGAGAGAGAGAGAGAGAGAGAGAGAGAGAGAGAGAGAGAGAGAGAGAGAGAGACATCAGCACTACAGTCTGTATCCAGGCAGAAAACATCTGTTTCAACAACAAAAATTATTTGTGTAATTACATGAAGTGATGTTGAGTGATGTTGATGTGATGTTCAGCTGAATGTGTGTTCTAGTGGGAAGGTTAGGACCTACGGTGAACTGGCTGTAGAGCTCATAGGTGAGCAGGGGGTTGGGCAGCTCTCTGAAGTAGAGCTTGCATAAGGAGCCCACACAGTGGATGTCCTGGAGGTAGACCTCCTTAGTGAGGTCAGGGCACGAATCACTGCTGAACTCCTGCCTGGGGAGACCAACGCACACACACACACACACCACACACACACACGCACGCACGCACACGCACATACACAGACACACGCACACACACAGGCACGCACGCGCACGTGCACACACACACACAGGCACGCACACACACACACACACGCACGCACGCACGCACGCACGCACGCACACGCACATACACAGACACACGCACACACACGCACGCACGCACACGCACATACACAGACACACGCACACACACAGGCACGCACGCACGCACGTGCACACACACACACAGGCACGCACACACACACAGGCACGCGCACACGCACGCACACACATAGACGCACGCACACGCACATACACACACAGGCACGCACGCACACAGGCATGTACACACACACGCACGCACACACGCACACAGGCACGCACACACACACACACACACACACACACACACAGACATGCACACACACACAGTTGAAGTTTACTTTGAACTGAGTGAATCATCCAAGAACTACTTTTGGAGTATCATGGTTTTGCATTTGCGTAATATTATTTGCATATATATTATTTGAAAATATGAACGTTGATTTAGCTTCAACATTTCGAGCCTTATCCCCAGACAAGTTCATTTTGGCCATCATCACCATAACCACCTCCAAGAGCCCCTCAGGTCCTTATTAGTCAGCAACAATAAGTAACTTCAAAGTCCTGAGAAAGAGCAGGAGGAAGAACTCCCCTTGTTACTGACTGGAGATTGTTTAATCAGATCTCTCATAGTAAACGGCCCTCTCTCTCTCTCTCTCTGTCTCTCTCTCTCTCTCACACACACTTTCTCTCTCTCTCTCTCTCTGTCTCTCTCTCTCTCTCTCTCTCTCTCACTTTCTCTCTCTCTCTCTCTCTCTCCTCTCCCTCTCTCTCTCCCTCCCTCTCTCTCTCTAAGTCTCTCTCTCATCTAGGAGTAGCTATGGTAGCTGGAGGCGTGGCTCGTTCAGTGCTCCTCCATACCTGAGGCGCTGGATGTTGGAGGTGACCCCCGACAGCCGGTAGATGCCGTCCACCACTCCATGGTGCTCAATGAACTCTGCACATGTCTTCAGAACCTGGGGGACTGGGAGCACAGCAGTGTCACGACAGAGGTCCACAGCAGTAGTCAGGACAGAGGTTCACAGCAGTGTCACGACAGAGGTTCACAGCAGTAGTCAGGACAGAGGTTCACAGCAGTAGTCAGGACAGAGGTTCACAGCAGTAGTCAGGACAGAGGTTCACAGCAGTAGTCAGGACAGAGGTTCACAGCAGTAGTCAGGACAGAGGTTCACAGCAGTAGTCAGGACAGAGGTTCACAGCAGTATAGTCAGGACAGAGGTTCACAGCGGTAGTCAGGACAGAGGTTCACAGCAGTAGTCAGGACAGAGGTTCACAGCAGTAGTCAGGACAGAGGTTCACAGCAGTAGTCAGGACAGAGGTTCACAGCAGTAGTCAGGACAGAGGTCCACAGCAGTAGTCAGGACAGAGGTTCACAGCAGTAATCAGGACAGAGGTTCACAGCAGTAGTCAGGACAGAGGTTCACAGCAGTAGTCAGGATAGAGGTTCACAGCAGTAGTCAGGACAGAGGTTCACAGCAGTAGTCAGGACAGAGGTCCACAGCAGTAGTCAGGACTGAGGTTCACAGCAGTAGTCAGGACAGAGGTTCACAGCAGTAGTCAGGACAGAGGTCCACAGCAGTAATCAGGACAGAGGTTCACAGCAGTGTCAGGACAGAGGTTCACAGCAGTAGTCAGGACAGAGGTTCACAGCAGTAATCAGGACAGAGGTTCACAGCAGTGTCAGGACAGAGGTTCACAGCAGTAGTCAGGACAGAGGTTCACAGCTTAAACACTTTTGGCGATCCCAAAAAATGGCACTGGACTACGTATACAACCTTGAGTTATACTTCAATCTACACATTCTGTTTCACAAGATTATTACCTTCATTTTTGCCCTGCTATCTTCCAAACCAAATGATTTAGTCTTCACTTCCTTCCATTTATATGAAGGGAAATGACAATTTTATATTTAGATGTATAAAAAGTCCCCAAACCCAGAGGGAAGGAGCCCTGAGAAGAAACGTGAGGAGCGCAAACCCAGTCAGCGAATGGGCAGACATACATATAACTGGAGCACACAAACAAAGTCAGAAACTAAGGTAAACCGAGCACTAAACACATGCTTCACAGGGGACAGTGTAAACAGAGCAGACTGCGCAGTGTGGGCCAACTCTGTCGGACCGCAGCGGAGAAGGTGGACCTCCACAGGAAGTTAAAAAATGGTTTGTTTGTTTCAAAGGAAGCCTGTCCCACCCAGCCCTTGTAGCTGGTAATACTTGCGACATTTCCTCTAATAGAAACAAGACTTTTGAAAAGTTGCCACCAACCCCACATGCTGTAGGCCTTTCGTAATGATTGTATGCGTTACAAATCACCGCTGGTTCGTCGCTGAGGAAGTGGTGTAAAATGTATGCCGCTAATCATTGTTTACCATCGTACAGGCAGCGTGCCAAACCACGTTCGTTTCAAACACATGCTTGAAGTTAATATTTTGCATTTCTAGTTTATCATGGAATAGGCCTAAGTGGCTTATTGAAACATTTACACAATGGCTGGATGTGTTTAGTATGGATTGGTGTCCAACAGCTTTGTGAAAAAAGTAAAGAGGGTTGAGTCTATCTCTTAATTATTACGGTTCTCTTTTTAGCCTGCTTAGACCACTTTGAGTCGCAAAAGTTGCTTTTCCAATAATATACATTGTATTATGCAGTATCATGCTTTTAGTCTGATTCAAATTAGGAGACTGGCAAACATCAAATCAAGCTCTATGAAAGCGTTTACGCGAAATGGCTTACTGGAATCTTTTACGCGGCGCTGTGCGCGTAAAACGCTCGGCGGAGCGCAAGCCAACCACTACACCGAGAAGTTTAACCTTATCTCTTCTGCTTTACGAGATTGGAGCTCCGGTTTCCACTGCACTGTCAAAACTTCGCTGTGCTGTGACAGTAGAAGGAAACCACTGGGGTGGCTAGAACCATCACAATGACAGGAAACGGTATGTTAACGTTAATTGTTTTGCCAGATTTAGTGTGTTGTGAGATCTAAGATCTGTTGAGCGGTGCTCATGTTGATTGAACAATATTTCTTATTAAGTCGCATGGTAGATCTTATAATAGACCCTGACTTGGATTCTCTCTTTTGGGGTGCACAACAACAACAACAACAACAACAACAACAACAACAACAACAACAACAAAATATAGGCTAATAATAATTAAAAAAAAAAAAAAGCTAGTTAAAGTGAATGGTCGATAAAGCTTGATGGTTTCTAAGATGTACTGATCATCCACAATGAATCTATTGATACAGCTGGACAAAAAAGCATGTCACATGGCATTATATGCCGTACGAACCCCTATTTATTGGGATTGTGCAGGCAACAGCATTTGCTCTCATTTAGAAAGACAAATAGACACAGTGTAAAGACTTTGTGGTCAGTGATTGTTACTCTGGTCATTCTTCAGTCTATGTGTCTGTAATACACTCATGTATACCAGGGCCTAAAGCAGCCATTTTGGGGCAAAAGTGGTACTTATTCAAAGGCTAAATCTGTACACATGACAAGGTGGAGCTAAGGTCAGACACTGTGTCCTGCGCACAGAGGCAGACCGAATAATTGTAAGGTATTCTGTGGCTCTCAGCCTAGTGCTTTTAAATTGAAGTGTAATTTCATGGCTCTCCAGGTTTTCCAGTAATCTGTAGAACAAGTGTTGTATATACTTCCGTGACTCACATCTTTTACCAGAATAAAGTCGGAACAGTCCTGTGTTTAACTTTATAGACGCTATCTGCCTTCCTCTGCCGCAACGACAAATGAGCTTGTTGGGCCTATTCGCAATGTTGAGTCACATGTTTTGTTTTAACGTGCCGTCTGCAGAAAAGTGATTTGTGGCGGAGCAGACGATGAATGTGCTGTTATTTTAACTTGTTTCTCTATTTTCGCGGCCTGGCTCGTAACTGTAACACAGTCCCAATAAAACACTTTGCGGCATTCATCCCTGACACAATTACAGAGCTCAGGCCCATGCCCTCAGCCCACTAAACAACACAACAAAAACAACTAAAAGCATGTTAAATATATAGGTCAGGGAGATATAGTTACACGTGTAAAAACCCAGACAACTACAGTCACATCAATGTGGAGACCGTTATTGTTGTTTTTGTCAATGAAACTGGTATGATGATGATGATGGTGATGGTGAAAGTTTCTCTACGGCCCCTTCTTGTGTGTATTTTTGCTCCCGCCTCACCACGAGCCCAGCAGACCCTCCACACACACACACACACACACACACACACACACACACACACACACACACACACACACACACACACAGGGCTCCTCAGTGCCCGGAGGAAACTGACCCGAAAAAAAAACAGAAAATACCACAGTCTCTGAGCCACGCCCTGCATGACAAATCCCTCATTTTATTCCCTCGCTGCTTCTTGAATGAGTTGTCATTCAAACACGACAGTGTTGCAAGGCCCTGGCTGTGGAAACTTCCAAGAAGAATTCCCCCAGTCGATTTACATTTGCCAACAATATATACAGAATTTATAGCTAAAGTCTTCTATGTAAATGACTCTCACACTTTTTAGGGTGATTTGTTGAATTGTAAGTTGCTTTGGACCAAACGCATTATGAATTCTGAATAAACGTAATGTAACGCAATAAGTCTGACTGCCGACTTCATGTTCTCTGTGGAAGCTCAACAAGCTGCCCTGTATAAGGCTACAGTAAATATAAAACAAAGTCCTTCTGTTCTCCCACAGCAGGGCCTGCATGTGTACAGTCAAGTCTTTCACCCCTGCTCTGTACGATTCGCCTTTCATTTCCAAAACAGCTGATTCACGCACACGCCGTTCCTTAAAGTAACAAACAGTTTTAAAAAGAGCGGAGCTCACCGTCCTCTGCCGAGCTCTGCAGATGTTCGATCAGGTCACAGCCAAACACATTATCGCTTCCTTTCTTCTTAGACTTCAGCTTCGAGCCCTTGTTCTTCATGTGGATCCTCTAAGACGTCCAGAAGACCTTAAACAAAGAAATGTCTGCGGACGCGGTGCGGCGCCTTCACATCCATAAGACCTCCCCGGGAACACAAAGAGAGAGAGGCTCTGGACCAAGAGAAGGGAGAGGGGGGAAAAAAAAGAGAAGCTTCTCCACCACCAAGAGAAAGTTAACCGAGCAGAAGCCCCCGGGTCCAGTGTTCAGCTCCGCGACCGTCTGCATCCGCTCACATCTTGACCATCCTCGCCGTTCCAGGGATGACCAGCTCTCTGCCCTCCCTGCCTGCACAGACGTGACGTCACTGCTGTGCTGCCGTGGCTCCTCCGCTTCACCCAGGAACACCGAGAGGGAGAAGGCAGAAGTCCTGATCTCTGGAGGGTTTTTAGGCAGAAGAAGGCCCACAGGGTTCTTGTCCTTGTCAGTTTCGAAGCTGCGCTTGGATTTTTTTTTTGGCCACAGCGAACGGCGATTCAGTTGGACTGGGTTTCCTGTTGTTTTTTCTCCTCCCCCCCTCCCCCCCCCCCCACTCCTCACCCCCCACCCCCTTCCAGCCTGGGTCTGGTTATCTCCTCCTCCTTCTGCCCTCGCTCCACACAGACCTCCTTTCTCATGCTCACAGCCTCCTCGCACAGCCTTCACACTGGACACACACACACTCACGCGCACACACACACACACACACACACACACACACACACACACACTCGCACACACACACACACACACACACACACACACACACACACACACACACACACACACACACACACACACACACACACACACACACACACAAGCACACACAGATTCCAGAGGACATATTTTGGGTTTGTTGAAAAATGTTGCTTTCACACCTCAATGTTTCTGTGCATATGGAGACATGGGTTTTTTTTTTCTTTTTTGTTCTTCTAACGATGACATCACCACCAGGTTTAAGAGGAGGGGGTGGAGGGAGTAGAAGAAGCAGATGAAGAACGAGGAGAAGAAGAGGGGAGACGAGAAGCTCTCCTCTTTAATTTCTTCCATCCATTTCCTCTTGACTCCTTTAAAAGAGAAAATGTTGCTCCCAGAGTTGGACCTCCAGAACGGGAAGGTTGCTCTGCCTTCCTGAATGCTCCCAAAGTACACAGTTTCCTGTCCAGAGGCTGCAGGCCCGAGCCTGGACAACAACAACACAGCCGCTGTGGCTCAGGAGGGAGGAGGAAGTGGGAGGAGGCGGCGTGGAGGAGCTGAAGGGCATGGATGGGAAATAGAGGGAGGCGGGGGGGGGGGGGGGGGGGGGGGGGGGGGGGGTAGAGCGCGGGGGGGTGGGGGCGGGTGGGGGTGGGGGAGGAGGTGTCACACATGGTTCTTGTTAAATAGTCCGCTGTGGAGCTTCAATCTTTTCTCTTTCACACTGGAATGCAACATTTAGCGCGTGCGTCCCGCGTCCCCGGCCGCGGGCTGCACACAGTGGCAAGTCGCCCGTCAGCTGTTGAGAGGCGAAATTAGGATGATGATGGCTAATTATTCAGCAGTGTTGCTGGCCAGTGTGTGCTGTAGTGGCGCAGCTGTGATAACATGTGAGATAAGACTTCTCATACAAAGTTAAAACTATGCAGAGAGAGAGAGAGAGAGAGAGAGAGAGAACAAAAATCCAACCGCGGTGTTTATACGCGATACATTTGAGTGTGGGCGGTCACGTGTGAAACGCACCACTTTCTGTGTTGATACGAAAACAGGAGAAGGCATGTGAGTGTAGATGGCAGATTACTTTGAATGGTTTCATACATCAGGAGTGAGCGTTACAGCCTCAACTCAAGCTCCATTGTGTGGTTCTTTAACATAGCAGGTCATTTCTAAGTGACCATTTGTCAGCGTGGCCCGGACAATGGAGCGGCTTCGGCCCTCGACTTTAGCGACACATTGTCTCCCCGACTCGCTTTTAATGTCATAATCCTGTGTTTTGGTGTCAGCATACAGGAGGGCCGACCGCGTGACGCGGGGATTCACGTAATTAGGGCAATTGCAGTCATATGTGCTTTTGTTCCTCCCTTTGCTTTCAGAATGACACAACACTTTGTCTCAGCCACTCTCAGAGGCGGCGTGGTATTCCACACAGCCTGTTTGTTGCACTACAGCCAGACAGCTTTTCTCTTTTTTTTTTATCAGCTTTTTTTTTTTTTTTTTTTTTTAAGTCACAAGTGAACATGATGACTACCCATCCTGGCCTCGGCGAGACAAAGCTCTCATTCTCCACCAATAGGAAAAGGACATGACATCATCGTGTCCACACAAAGGCCCAAATATCCCCCCCCCCCCTTTGCTATGGTTGAACATGAGTCTGACCGACTGTGGTGAAAACACATTTCACTGTGGCTAAGGAAAGTCAACTGGTTATTGACAATATGCCGGGGGTACGGGTTTGTTTGTAGTTGATGAGGTCTGAGGGTTTGGCATCAATACCTGCTGTTGTCTTATCTAGAAATGATCTAACAGTTATCTAGCAAATGGTGTTGCATAACCATGTGGTTATGTAACCTTGAATAGTAAATAGACTTGGGTAGATATTAGTTACCCTGTAACTAAACCAGACAGGGTGAAGTAAGACAATATAAATAGTGATATGACAGAAATGTGTTATTAGAAAACATCACAACATTAGGAAAGGTTGATGTGCTCAGAATTGTATTATTGTCATGATCATGTGTCTTTAATAGCTTTAGATGAATATGACCATAATCATATTGTCGTCGTTGGAATTTATAGTCGTATAACTGTAACTACAATAACTTCTACCCCAGTACTCATGTCAGTCATGTTTATGAGCTATACATGTTTTCTATTGAATTGGCCATCCATCCTACTGCATGTGATGTACCTGGATGGAAGTTGCTATGCAACTCTGTGGGTAAGTATGCACAGACGCATGTGACCACGTTAGTCACCAACCATGTTGAGCTGAGCCACTAGTGGGAACTGTTTCTCCAGTCCCAGGAGCGGTAGAGTGTGCTTGTTTTCAATTAACAGCATGCTTTAGTCAATGCGGTTGAGGTTTAAAGGTGCAGTGCACAGAATTTAGTGACGTCCGGCAGACTTGGGAGAAATGGAATTGAATATTCAGCTGTAGGTTTTAGTTAGTTTAAAATCCAATGAATATAAGAATTGTTGTGTTTTTGTTGCTTATGAAGCAGGTCCTCTTCCACGGGCACCACCATGTTTCTGCATGAGCCCATACTGGACAGACGACTCCAGAGAGATTTATATTTATAAAATTTATATATTTATTTAAAAAAAAGCTTTTTGAGAACGACGTTGTACATGAAACGTGATCTTGAAACTTAACCCTTTCTCCAACGTGGTCATCAAAATCAACTGCCAGCTCAGCAGATCCATACACACATGTTTTGGAGACATTAGCTTGTAAGGTTGATTCCTTGTTATCAAAGGCAACCCATATTCACTTACTGCAGTGCAAGTAAACATTGGCTTGTAGCACCGACTGCTATCGATATGAATGATCAATACATACAACAGATAGTGATTAAGACTGTATAGGTCTGTGTGTAGTTTACTACTGTGGATGCAATAAGAAGACTGTGTTGAGAAACAAATAAACTGTTATGTCTGCCATGTCCGACAACACGTATGGTGTCCATGGCGACGGTGACAGAGATACCCGACTGTGATTGGTTAAACCGATTTACCTGTGGGCTGAATCCATCAAAAGTCATTCTCGGCTTCCATTAAAATGCATGTTGCCTTTCCACAAAAAATGGAAATGCCTACTGACACTTTAAACAGGCGGTTCAGTCAGCCGCATCCTGCAGCCTCACTGCTAGCTGCTGCTGAGTACACAGAGCCTCTAAAAAAAGAAAGGCATAAAGTTTAAAGTGACTTTTCCTGTCTTGTATTTGGGGCAGTGACTGAGTAATGTCAATCAGTTGAACAAGTCGACACAACAGTTTTGAAATCAAGTATTTATTTCATTATTTGTATTTGAATGCACAAGGTCCCTTTTCTTTTCTTTTTTTCATCTCATAACAATAAACAAACAAACAAAAAATCACCCAAACATTCCAGATCCCAGATTCCCACACACAGTTCCAGTTCTTTTTACATTCACATCAGTTCCGGATATATATGAAAATAAAATACAAAATAAACTCCATAAGGGTAAACAATGCTACATTTGATCTAGTTAGAATGGTACAATCATGAAATTGGCTATTAATGGCAATGAGAACATGAAATGGTTAGTCGACTATAGATGAGTATTACACCACCACTGGTTTCTATTTGTGGATAATTAAGATAGTTAAGCCGGCCAAGGCAGACGTCAAGAGTAAAGGTGATTCATCCAGCCATCACCACGGTCATCGAGTAAAAGTACCAAGTATTTGCTGCTGATTATCGCTCAGGAAATGCAGGTGCTTGGCCTTCTGATTATTACAAAATGGCTACCATTGTGTGTTTTCTTTGGCTGTTCATCAGACAAAGAGAGCTAACTTTCTTTGGCTATTATTTATGAAATTTCAAACACAACATGATCAATTTAAAAAAACAAAACATCAATCACATATGAATCCTTAATTAAATGACTGGTTACAGCCCAAAATCAGAACAATGTCCAGTTTTAAAAGATTTAGGCACATACAAATTAACCAATGATCTTTGAAACAACTGACAAAGCTTGGGTGATTTCTAAATGAAGCACTAGCATGTAGTATACATGCACTGGCATGTAGTATAGCCTTGATGAAACCCTTTTTCAGTAGTTAATCATTGAATTACAAAGCAGGGGATTAAGTTAAAGTACAAGGAGGGAAAATGTCGGTTCATATTTGTAATGCACCCAAACAATAAATAGAGTCGTGTTGTTTTAACAGAGCAAAGCACACACAGCACGAATGAAGTGATTTTGGGGCTGTGTTTGGGCTGTGTTTGTGTGAAGTGGACTGTGTTTTTGTCCCAAAACAGTGCGCTTTGGGGTAATTATCACATACATTAGTCAGTACTTGTCACGATGATGCGGTATGTTGGAACTACATAGTTACGCAAAACAGCCACACAGAGACACCAATACATTATCCCATCATTGTTGAAATGATGGCATATGCATGCGTGTGTATCAATGAGTTTACTACAGCATGCAGTGATTACTTAAAATAAGGCATGTTGGTTGTTCACTGTGAAACGTCATTATCATAACCAGTTGAGGATAGACCATTTCAGGGAGAGGAAGTTACAAAAAGATCACAGTGTAAAAATGAAAAGTAATAAAATGTTTAAATTTAACAACTTTTTTTAACAGTTGTTACTAATGCTAAATGTAGTTTCAAATAGTTACCATTCCCAATCAACTCCAGGTCCATCACCAATACTTAAAAAATAAAAAATAAAAATACATCTTCATCAGCTTTACAAAAAGGATATGGATTGTTAGTATTATAAAATGGCTCATCATTAACATCTGATGCTTTAGCCTGTGTTGAATTATGCTCAGTGATATTAGCTTTGTATGGATGCAGTTAGATTAGCAGGTACCAGAGAAGACAATGTAGGCCCAAATCAGAAATATTGGGCATCATTACTCTAAGATTAACACTTTAATTATTAATTATATTAGCTTTCCAGTGTCTTAAATATCGACAAGCTTCCCCTTGTTGACTTCAACCCTAATGGTTCCTGGCTCTCTGCTCACATAGCCCCAATTATTATATCTGGAAAATATATCAAACGTAACGTTTCATGTAGAATAAGTTATGCACAAGCAAAAACACACTAAATGTAACTAAAAAGATGTTGCAAGCTATAAAATGTGTGAAGGAATGTGAAAACCATTCAGTTTTCTACGATTATTCTGTACCAATATCTTTCATTAAGTACAGCCAAATCTATGCATCTGGTTAGCATTAACATTAGCCCTGCTAACACACGGACTCACCGCCTCAACATAGCTAGGGCTAGGCTACGCCCAAAGCTAGCCCTGTCCACTGTTGGGCAATGCTGTAAAGTGCATAGACCAACAGAGATGGCACAGAGAACGACCCCAGGCGTGAGGCTGTGAAACATGAAGAAGGTATAAGGCGATGGCGATATGATGAACCGTCAGGATACAAAATGAATGACAAATATGCGTCACCCTCTGGGGGGTCGGCCCGAGAAGGACTTCCAATTCCAGTTTCCATATCCCGCAAAGTAAATGTGCATGAAGTAAATAGTACACATCCCTGAGGGCATTCTGAAGGATGTGGTGCATCACATTCTGGCCGGTTCACACACACTCTCACACACCAGGGAGGCTGTCAACGGCGCAGAACCCCCGGCCAGTTCATCGGGGAGCACTTGGCGGCGCGGGTGCCCTGCTCATGGGCGTGGGGCACCTCAACCACCACAAAGCCCGGGGATCGAACCTTTAAGTCCGGGCTGCCAGGAAAGCCGGCTGCACGACGGCGGTCGGCTGCCGGAGGTCAGTGTTGGGGCGGCGTGCCGATATCCACCGTGATGTTGACGTAGAGAGGCCGCCTGTCCACCGACAGAGTCTTGTAGGAGCAGCTGTTCAGGCCGTCCTTGCGCCACACCTGCGGCGTTCGCCCCAGCAACCGCATCCTGGCACGACATGGTGGGAGGAGTTTAGGTCACTTTTTTTTTTTAAAAAGGTCACCGCTTGTCTCTAGCTTCCCATGTGCAAAGTACAAATGTGCCCACTGGGGCACCTTGTATCCTGTTTTATATCGTATATCAATATCATATTGTGTTACAAATTACAACGTTGTATCTGTATCTGGCTGTATTTTGACTGAAATTTCACACCGACTTGGCCTACGCTCCACGTAGTCCAAGTCAAAGCCAAGGCAACACGAGCCTGCATTCCCCAACCAGACTTTTTCCCCCACCCATCTGGAACCAAGATGGCCACTAGATGGATAGGCGCCATTGGAATAGGCCTGTCTCAATAACTACTTTTGAAGATTTTGAGACAGGCCTACTCCTATGGAATATAATAGCAAGTACACCCTTTCAAAGAGCCATTCACTTTAAATGCTTTTTCAACAGTTCTCCTGGAATTATGCAGTTGTCATGGAGAAAAGGTGCAAAATTTTCAAATAAGTATCAAAAAGCTCCTTGATTTCATATTAATATGTTGATCTCGGAAAACAATTTGGATCGAGGTAAAAGCACCTTTTTGTAAAAAAAAAAAACCCAAACTACCGCAGCGTTAGTACTGCACTGCTAGCCCCTGTGAGGAGAAAGGCCTACTCCAGGCTGCCTACCGGTCGTGGTTGACCTAGGACTGCACTGCTAGCCCCCTGGGAGGAGAAAGGCCTACTCCAGGCTGCCTACCGGTCGTGGTTGACCTAGGACTGCACTGCTAGCCCCCTGGGAGGAGAAAGGCCTACTCCAGGCTGCCTACCGGTCGTGGTTGACCTAGGACTGCACTGCTAGCCCCCTGGGAGGAGAAAGGCCTACTCCAGGCTGCCTACCGGTCGTGGTTGACCTAGGACTGCACTGCTAGCCCCCTGGGAGGAGAAAGGCCTACTCCAGGCTGCCTACCGGTCGTGGTTGACCTAGGACTGCACTGCTAGCCCCCTGGGAGGAGAAAGGCCTACTCCAGGCTGCCTACCGGTCGTGGTTGACCTAGGACTGCACTGCTAGCCCCCTGGGAGGAGAAAGGCCTACTTCAGGCTGCCTACCGGTCGTTGTTGACCTTGTTCCCGCTGTCCCGCTTGTGGAACACCATGGTGTAGCGCGCCACCTCGGGCGAAGGACGCACTATCTTCATGCCCTGCAGCTCCACCCTGACACACACACACACACACACACATTAACAATAATAACACAAACAACATGATAACAATAGTACTATCAATAATAAAAGTAACAAGACACTTCAGACCATCCCAACAATAAACAGTTATACTTAGTCCCAAATCTGCTTAACACAGTTAAGTACATGTACAAGTACAAGTACAGACAGTACATTTTGAAACGTAGTGCCAAATCTGCTTAACACAGTTAAGTACATGTACAAGTACAAGTACAGACAGTACATTTTGAAACGTAGTGCCAAATCTGCTTAACACAGTTAAGTACATGTACAAGTACAAGTACAGACAGTACATTTTGAAACGTAGTGCCAAATCTGCTTAACACAGTTAAGTACATGTACAAGTACAAGTACAGACAGTACATTTTGGAACATGAGACGTCTCCATTGTGTGCATTTTAGTGAGGCTATTGTATGGGGAAGCAGTGTTTCCTCTACATTCATTTAGGAGTGGCGGCCCATCACTCCTTAATCCTAGCTGCCACTCCAATTTCTTTTTCTTTTCTTTTTTTAATTGTTGACCCAAATACACCACCGCCGCATCTCTCCACCTTCACAGCAGAGTCCTGTTCGGTACTTGCGAGCACTAAGGTAAACTACAGATAACCATCTTGCTCGGGCCATCCTTTCGAAAAAATCCTTTCGGATTATTTCGGTTTGCCGTAACCCGACCGACCCTGTCAATTTAGGACCGACCCAAATATTTTTTTTTGTGTCATTTGTTTACACCGCCACGGCTCCCCGGAAAGCCTGCCCCCTGCAGCTGAAAAAAAATCCTAGAGGAAACACTGGGGAAGGGTCCATTAGCATGTTTTCTGCCCAAGTTGCATCACATAGATTTTCATCAGCAATGGTGGTAAGGACAACGACTCCCATGATGCAACTTTGCTTCATGCCATGAAACGACGTCTCTGGTCGTAGTTTTGAGTTGCGGCCAGCGGCTTCTTTGTCTGTTTTGTGTTCTTTGCGTAATGAGGCGGTGGTGGCGAGCGAGGGTTAGGCTGACCTGATGCGTAGGTCGTCGTCCTCCCCTCCCCAGCCCCAGTAGGTGTTCGGGAATCCGTTCACTCGTCTGAACTGGTCTTTGGTCAGAGCCGTCACTCCTCCAAAGTAGCCTTTGTAACGCAACCTAGAAGCACGTTTTTCACGTTTCATATCTTTACATAATAAACATAGCCCAGCAACCGCAACACAGGAAGAAATAGTTCCATAACCGGAATTAAACAAATAGCTGTGTACTGTAAAAATGTAAAATATGTAAAATATGTATAATTGGCTTCCTGAAAGACATTTGGTGCTGGCCTCAGCATGGCATGCCTGTAGACACATACTTGTAGCCCGTTGCGTTGCGGCCCACCACCATGTGTTTGGGCTGGTTGTCGCACATGTACAGATTGCGGTCGTTCTCGGGAACCAAGTCCACATCGTGGAAGACGAAGCAGTCCCAGTCGTGGTCCTTCAGGGCCTCCAGGTAACCCACGTTGAGCAATTTGGCACGGTTGAATGTAGCTTCGCCTGCCTTCACGACAAGCAAACACACAATAAATGCACGGCATTGCGTTTCGCTACAAGGCCAGTGGCGTGGACAAATACTTCATTTCAAATGGCCTTTGTATAAATTCGCCCCTTACTGCAACCAGAGATGGCGCCCGTCATCTCTCCAATTAAAAGGTGTATGTGAGTCAACATCTGCAATACAACTGTAGTTGGTCGTCCTGCATCCTTGCAGACTTGTCCCCTTCCGCCCCTCCGTGTGTTGCAAATGCACTTGGCCTCTCCTGCCATAGATCTCCCCAATGGTAACTCCCCCTTCCTTTGTTGTTACTGCCCACAATGTGAAAGTCTCCCCACCAGAATAACCTGCATGGTTATTGCTCCCAGTGGGTGTTCCGATGATCATACGCCATAGGTGACAAAGTCAACGCTGCCGCCATATTTGAGAGGGCAAGACTGGCATGTAAACAAATGCCAGCGAATGTGGGAGCTGTTTTTTTTTTACATTTCTCATTGGATTTCAATGGATGTTGTTTATACTCTATGTTCATATTTAATCATATTATATATACATATATTGGTTGTTTATGGGTGTTTTTTTAGGTAGATCATAAACCCTTGATCAAAAACTCTGAACATTGAAATCGGTTGAGAAATGTTAACGTTACAGTGCCTTTCATCCAGAAGACCACTGTTTAGTACAATCCAAAGGTCGTATATATACTTATATAATATACGTATATAATATAGTAGTAGAAGTATGCATGTATATGCATGTAATGCTGTAGCTGCTGAAAAGGGGTCTTCCTGTTTGAAAGGGATCCAACCCTATACCTGCTGGATGACATCATTTCCTGTCTGAAAGGGCTCTATGCTTGTACCATTGGTGCACTCCCCCCCTCTGAAGGGAAGACAGAAGAAGTCCATCCTCCGTAACCTGACATCACTTCCTGTGTGTACCTGTTGGATGACGTAGATGGCGTAGTGGAGCTGCTGCCTCTGCAGGAAGGGGTGGAGGTGATGCAGCAGGTAGAGGAGGTGCTTCTCTCGGCTGCGCTGGGGGACAAGGATGGCCACGCTTTGTCTTGCCGTGCATTCTGGGGGCCGGTACTGGCCCTCCACCACCACGCTGTTCTCGTCGGCTACCTCCTTCAGCGTCAGCGAGGGTTCGAAGGACAGCTTCAGGACGCCATCTTGGAGGGGCATGAAGAAAAGGCTTTGAGACACGAGTCAGGTGAGGTCTGTGTGATTACAACACGCTTATAGAACAACCCTTATATGTCCTACATCACTTGTTTACTATAAAAAGGGATGGAGGACAACCCATCTCGTTTTGTCCACAGGATCTTATTTTATTTCCTTCTTGTACAGTTGGTTTAAGTGTTTTTATTTGTGTATCTTGTATTACGGAACCACTTAAAAAAAAAAAAATACAACACATGATTGTATGTGGAAGCTTACCCTGCAATATGAATGTCTGATGGCTGAAATACACACATACATACATAGGGTTGCGCTCGCTTGCCCACATTACATTCATAGGGCTGTCAAAATTAGCGCGATAATAACGCGTTAACGCAATCTTATTTTAATTCGATTAAGAAAAAATGACGCAATTAACGCACGTTCTCTTTGACCCCTTGAATGAACCGGAATTGAGGTGTTCTGCACAGGGCGCGCGACACTGATGAACAGTAGCTGTGCCGCCAAGTGGTAGTCTCATAGAAGGGTGTTCAGCCACATTGAAAAGAATCAGCACAGAAGTTGAATTATGGAGAAAGAAGGGATAATGGATGGGAAGTTTATTTTCAAAACTTTGCCAGATAGTACACTTGACAAAACGAAAGTTATATGCAGTATTTGTCGAGCTGAGCTCAGTTATCACCGAAGTACATCCAGTCTGAGGTATCACTTGCAAGCCAAGCACACGGATCCCAGCTTGAGCTCTGCTTCTGGTAACGTACGACAAACTACACTTGACAGCCGTTTTAGAAGCAGATCGATGGATACGTCGACCTCCAGTAAACTGACCCAAGCAATAGCTAAATGGATAGCCACAGCATGCAGACCAGTCTATATGGTGGAAGACGAAGGTCTCCGTGATATTATCTGGATTGCCTCCGGTGACCTCACGTACGAGTTGCCATCCAGGGCCACAGTCATGTCCAGGATACACGAGTGGTATGACACGGAGAAGGCTAAACTAGCTACGAATTTGGAAAACACAGCTTCTGTCGCGCTTACTGATGACTATTGGACATTGCTAGGTAATCATAGCTATCGTGGAGTAACAGCTCATTACATCGATCAGGAGTGGAAGCTGCATTCACATGCATTGACTGTAATGAGAACTGATGAGACGCATATGGCTGATGTATGCACTAGTCATTTTATGGATGTGGCGGGTCAGTGGAACATTGAAGAGAAAGTGAGCACGCTGAACACAGACAGTGCTAGAAATATGATTGCAGCTTCGAAACAGCTACCATTCGAACATCTGCCGTGCACGGCTCATAGCATTCAACGCTCAGTCACAGTCTCTCTACAAAACAGTGCATTTGACGGTGCACTTGCTAAATGTGGCAAAGTGGTTGACCACTTCAAACACAGCCCACCTAATACTGCTGAACTCAAGACACAGCAAGTTGCGCATGGACTTTAGGCTGAGGCACTCGTTCAGGACGTTCCTACAAGGTGGAATTCCACTCTAGAGATGATTAAACGAGTGCAAAGAAATCAGGAAGCACTGAGAGATGTTCTTGCCCAGAAAAAAAACAACGTTACCATGCCAACAAAGTCTGAGATGGAGAAACTTCAGAAACTGGAGATATTGCTCGAACCATGCAGGTACTATTTTCTGATCAAATTCCATTGTAGGCCTAGATATGCAATAATTCCCTATTTACATAAACCACATTTTTGATTAGACTGACAACATTCTCTGCTTGGAGCAGCCAGTGTGCACTCACCTCTGTGCAATGCAGCCGGCCTACTGGTTAGGGCTTTGGATTTGTAACCGGAGGGTGGCCGGTTCGAACCCCGACCAGTGCGCATGGCTGAAGTGCCCTTGAGCAAGGCACCTAACCCCTCACTGCTCCCCGAGCGCCGCTGTTGCAGGCAGCTCACTGCATCGGGTTTAAGTGTGTGCTTCACCTCACTGTGTGCTTCACCATCACTGTGTTCTGAGTGTTCCACTAATTCACGATTGGGTTAAATGCAGAAGACCAAATTTCCCTCACGGGATCAAATCAGTAGTTCTTCTTCTTTCCTAATATAATGCCTCTTGTGTATGAGTGTTTATAGCAGAAGTTTAGTGATACTAACTTGACCCATAAACTATAGCCCTGTTGTCTACGGTCAGCTTGTGCTGTCCATAGGAAAAATAACTAGTAGCCTAATTTTGACATAATGTTGACCGAGTATGGAGAGACTGATAAGCTGGCCTAATGGAGCATGTAGCCTAGGCTATAGTCAAGGCATTAGAACCCCATTAGTTCAGCTTTAGCTGCCTAACAATATCTCATATTTCAGCTTGACGTGAATATGTCCCTCAATTAAATTTTCAATTGTTTTAATTTTGCAGATACTTTACAGAACTCCTTGGAGGTGAAAAGTTTGTATCCTGTTCACTCGTGTTGCCTGCATTATGCCATCTGGAGACTTGGAGACTATGGAGACTTCTGAAGATGATCCAGCATATATTGTCAAGTCCAAGCAAACCTTCAGTGCCGACATGACGACCCGCAAAGACAAAACCAACCTTACATGGCTGAAGATTTCAACTGCCCTTGACCCGAGGTTTAAGGACCTCAAATGTCTAGACAGATCTGAAAGAGCAGAGGTGTGGGCATTGATTGCTGGCCTTCTGAAGGAGGAGATACGTGGACAGCAACCAGTGGAAGATCCCTTATCTGAGCCACCAAACAAGATGGCAGCTCTCTTATTTGCTTCTGAAGCCTAGTTTATACTTCTGCGTAAAGTGCCGTACGTCGGGTACGGAGAGCCCTCTCCGTCAACGGAGAGCCTGACGGAGAGCCTCTCCGTCGTCTCCGTCGGCCCGAAATATTTTTAAAGTATCCGTCACTCCGTCAACGCACAACAGAGACCGCAAGGGCTGCGATTGGTCCTCTAAACACGTCATTTACACATGAATGACTCACAATCGACTCACAATGAATCACATTCTATCGCTATCGACTTCTATCACAACGTAAACACTGGCAGCGCCATTAATGTATATACGCTTTATACGCTATATATACGCTATATATATACACTTTACTATATGGACGCATAAAGCTCCAAAATGCAAGCCGACCTACTTGAATTTGTGAAACTTAAAAGAGACGGTGGCAAATTGCAAGTGTGTGTACGGTTTTTACTTTTAAAAGCATTTCATTCATAATGTATCCCCTTTTCTATTTTATTTATTTATTAATTGATCCCCTCTTAACTATTTTTCCCTTTTGTACTTATTTACTTGCATGAATGTCATGGCCAGTCTTGCGTGGCGACCCCTACTGGTCAAGCGGGAAATTGCATTGCGTATCCGTCACCACGACGGAGAACTATGAGGGCTCGAGGGGTGTCCGTAGTTACGCAGTCGGATTACGGATTACGCAGTCGGCGAAGTATAAACTAGGCTTGACTCTGAGTCAGACCAGGATGACATTGAAAACTGCCTTCCACGCTATAGGGCCAAGCCAGTCCTCTGCAAGGAGGAGTGTCCCTTAGAATGGTGGTGCAAACATGCTTGTGTCTTCAACAAGTTAGCATGTCTTGCCAAGAAATACTTGGCAACAACTGCCACATATGTACCTTGTGAAAGGTTGTTTTCCCTCTCAGGTCATGTTCAGAAAAAGCGAGCTAGCTGCCTTGTCATCTAGAAATGTGACCAACCTTGTGTGTCTTAGCAGCTGGCTTAGGTCAACTAAATAGAAAGTTTAGAGAAATACCAATCTGTATCATTAAAAAATAATGTGAGACTTAGTCTCTCAGAGTTCAGAGTTCACTGAGTTCTCACTGTGAATTTGAAAGGTCCACAAGAGTCCTTCTGGGTCTACTTTCTGTTTTGCCCACAGAATGTCAACATCCATATCAGAATTATTGTTTTGTTTTTAGTTCCACTTGAAAGGCCTACTTTCAGTTCTGCCCAGACTGTCAATATCCATATCAGAATTTATTTTGTTTTTTGTTCCACTTTACATTCAATAATTGTAAGTGACTGCTTGATGTGCTGCTACAAATGCAGTAAGTGACAGCCAGTCAATAAAACCCCCTTGAGATCAATTGGTCTAGTTTTTACCTATTAAGTACATTTGGTATGAATGACAATGTGTCATTACATTTGATAATCTCATTTAACTTCAATTGGAGTGGATTTCAAATAGAATTCTAAAAATGTGATTAATCGGGAGTTAACTCACCAATACTATGCGATTAATCAACTAAAAAAATGTAATCGTTTGACAGCCCTAATTCATATACATAACACAGTACACCAAACACAGAGTACAATGTACTATGGGTGCAAATCCTTCAGTACCAAGTGAATACATTTTTGTCCTCTGCCCCTACAATACACAGACTATGCGTCGCAGTCACTGATATCATCGACGATGAAATTCCCCAGGGACAACGGGATACAGTCCCACAAGTTAACAAGTGACCTTTTTGCAACACAACCTTTGTTCCATAAGCCTTCATACTGGTCCACACCTCTGCTCAGTCAGGAGACCTCAGACTGCTGTAGGATGGCCCAGAACAGTGTACTCAGACAATTCATGCTGCCTGATGCAGTGGCTACACTGAAACCTCCATACATGTCTGTGTGTTAAAAACATACCAATGACAGTATGACATTGTAACAAAGAACCATTTAAAGTTGTGTGAAATTGAAGGCTTGAAGGCAAATTCGTGGGCTCATTGTTTTTGACCTGAATGGTATTTGTGGTACCTTTGATGTTATCAAAAGGTTAACTTGGCATGCATCAGAAAATGATGTTCCATAATAGCCATCGCAATCTCACATCATAACATCAGTCTATCAGTCTATCTATCACTCTCTTCATGCTGAGTGGAGTCTGTTTCCCCTCCTGGCTACGTAGCCAAGCAGGTAACAGTCGCCGTACACTTAGTGGAGATCGAGCCAAGCCAATCACATCACATCACAGTGACACTGTATCATCAACATATATCAACAGTGACACTGTCTGCTGACAGCATTTCAGCTTTAAAGGGGGTGGGCGGGTTCAGAGTCAAAATACACTTTGAGACGTATGCTTTTTTTTTTTTACATTTTCGATCAATGCGCAGTAGACGCCGCCTCTGAGTGATGTGTTTTGTCATGAAAAGTATTGACATAATGTCGCCAATCAACTTCAATGTTTAATGTTGACTTAACAGCGCGTCATCGGCAATCTTTGTTCACGACACATCGCGACGGGTGTGTCATCCACGACGTTCACCGGTGACGATGTCTACTCACGGAGCAGCGGAGAGGTCTCCGGGCAGAGGGCCTCGGGCGCACGGCCGGTTGACACGACCTCCGATGGCACCCTCTCTTGCCTCGGACCGCCCTGCGAGCCGTCCTCGTTGACCGTGGTCTGCACCGTCACGGGGTACCCAGGGGAGGTCTTCACCGAGTCCCCCTTGAAGGTGGCGATCCACGCCAACGCAGAGAGACACAGAAGGAGGGCGATGATGTACTTTCCCCTGCGGGAAAGTGTGAGCATAGAAGGACAGAACCCCATGGCCGCCCCCTCAGTTAACTATTTGTTTTGGCGTTCGATGGCCGTCTCGGCTTTCGTTTTGGTGTGGTGCGCAGGTCACTGTGGTGAAAACAGCTCCAAGGATCCAAGGTTATCTGTTCATGGTAGCGAATAGGAATCATATTGTTTGTCAGCTTTGAGTAGCCATTGCCGTCGTTTCATCAGATAGGGTCTATTCAACACACGACTCTGATGTGCAGCCCACATAAACTGTAAAGAAAGAGACAAACAAAAGTTAGTGAATTGAGTCTCATGAGATTGCATGGCAAACAAGGGTGCTACTGCACACCATTGACAATGTAGGACTACAATGAGATGTGAGCCAAAGAAACAGGCTTTTCAGGTGGTATTTACTGCATGTTCCCATCCTTTGAAAAAGTGGCTCTCTCCATAAAGCAATTCGATATCTTCCAGGAAACACAACGCGTTGTTTTCATTGCACCACGAAGAGTCGTGTGGACATTTTTGGAATTGCAATTTCTCATTTCTAGTGCAATTTCTAATCAAATACAGTAAAGACAACGAGTTGGTATGCTAAACAGACGTCCCTTCAAAAAGGGTCGAGTTTAGCATAGCTTCTCTCCTCGAATTCACCATATCCAGGTACAAAACTAGCCATTGCCATTGCTATTTATCTCTAACGTTACGTCTCTCGGTTATTACCCACTTCGTCTGTCCCCCCTGCGTAATACTCTTTGGTAGTAGGTCTGAAGAGTCAACATTCATGATCACGTTACTGACCAACGACGAAGTTAAAAGGTAAAAATGTACATCCAATCCTACAACGGAGATCGCGCAATCAACCACGTTAATAACCTTGTTTCAACTCAACCCTCACACACCGCAAGTTTCGGGAGATGGTGCAAACGTCTGATCATGGAATTTGCACCGTTCATGTTGCAGGATTAAAGAAACAAATCCCATGATCAGACATTTATGACGTTTTAACACATCGTATCCTGATATAAGCCAGGTAAATGACCGATGCAAATAACTGATTGCCACTAAAACGAAACTGCAGACCTAACCCCATAGTCATTGGCATCGTTGAGAAACGATTGCGCTGTGCATATATGTTTACAAAGTTAAATAGACTAGGCATAAATGAACGGTACTTTCTTAGTCGATCTATGTCGAATAGTATATTAAAGTTACTTTACCTCATCCTCCTAGCTGATGCAGTGGTGTAACCAGAGCGACACGACTTGGAATCAGGTCAAGACTTAAAAGAGGAGGAGGTGGCTTCCGGGGTCTGGGTTTCACAATAAAAGCCTATAAACACATGTAATTATGCATGCAATTGCCTTTTAACAGCCGTTAATTACGGTTAGTCTTCTTGGTACTTTGCCAAAGATTTACACTTCCGTTACATCGTTTCTGAAAATGATAAGGCCTATTCGCTATTATGTATCTCTAATGAAAGTGATCTTATGATAACCAATGTATAACCAATGTATAATCACCCATGTCCAGATTACTGTTAAAAAATTTTTTAAACAACAATGTATTAATGGTCTTTGCTTCTCATAAACGTGGCTTCGTTTTGTTTGCTCGCTGTGTGACGTTGGCCGACGACAGCCACGTGTCAAATAAACTGCCACGATCGGCTGTTGAGATCTTTCGGTACATTTTATAATCTGAATAATCTGAAAAAAACCTAGAGCTATAGCCAAACGTTCTACATAACTCTACGAAGAAAATATTACTAATGACTTAGTATTCAATATTGTATTCTAAAGTAATAGTAAAGTAGATACTGTAATAGGCCTATATGATGTCATTTATCCACTAATCTCTGCAATCCACTTCAAGAATGTCCAAGAATGTCTATAGAAAATAAAACTCTAATAAAAAAATCGGTACAAATAGTGAAACTTTGACTGACATTGAACTGCTTTGCTTTTATTGTAGTAATTGTTTACTATGTTGTTATATTTTAATTGAGAACAAGAACAAGAACACTGTGTACAGAATATTGTATTTGTAGACTAATTGAAACAAATTGCATTTATGACATTGCCAAATGAATGAAGACCAAATCATTTAAATAAATATTCCATATTAATATTGAGTGCTGAAAATTATTTACAATTCTGAATCATCAATTTTCAACATCTACTGTATGTCATCTACGTCATCATAACAGACACAAATGCAACTTTGAAGTGGACTCCCACTATGGGAATGGCCGATGGGTTCAGAACGGGCTTGTAATGTTTCCGTACGTCAGGGAGATATCACATGACTGAATTCCTCCGCGACTCATCGAAGCTCAGTGACAGAGTGACCGTCCCACTCCCAAAGCTCACCCTGGGCCTGTGGATCCTAGGCTGGCCGCCACCGGGCTCACAGTCATCGCCGTTGGTCTTGAGGCTTATGGATGAGGAGGGGGACGAGGCCGACGACCCGCCCGTGCTGCCTGACCTCTTCCTGGACGTCGTGTTGTGCTTGAGGGTGGCCTTGGCCGCCACCTTGAAGGCGTGTGCCGCCGTGCTGCAGCGCACCTCCTCGGTGGTGTTCCTGGAGGGCTTGAACAGGATGATGTACACCTTGTGGAAGAAGAGGCAGGCCAGAAGCCCGAAGCTGGAGGCCAGTATCGCGATCACCTCCACCGCCGACACAAACTTGCCGTAGGTGCTGAAGTACGCCGGGATGAACGAGATCCAGACGATGAAGAATATCAGCATGCTGAACGTGATGAACTTGGCCTCCGTGAAGTTCTCGGGGAGTTTGCGTGACTTGAACGCGAAGAAGAAGCAGATAGCGGCGAGGATGCAAGTGTAGCCGATCAGAAAGCCCAGGGCCATCATGGAGCCCTCGTTGCAGGTGATGAAGATGATCTCATCGATGTCGTGGTTCTTGGAGCTGGCCGGCGGGGCGTTGTACAGCCACACCACGCAAATCATCACCTGGACAAAGGTGCACAGGAACACCAGCAGGAACTGCAGGTTCAAGCCCCACCACTTGCGGTGGAGGCTAGTGGGGATCTTGGCCTCGAAGACGAGCAGCACGCGGTTGGTCTTGACCAAGATGCAGGAGATGCAGAGGACGAAGCTGATGCCGAAGGCCGGCTGGCGGAGGCGGCACGTCCAGTCCTGCGGTTCGCCGATGAACATGAGGGAGCTGGAGAAGCAGCAGACGAGGGAGAAGAGGAGCAGGTAGGACAGCTCCCTGTTGGTGGCCTTCACGATGGGAGTGTTGCGGAATCGGACAAACACCCCCATGACGAAGGCTGTGAGCACCACGCCGAGCACGGCGAATATTGTCAGGGCTATGCCGAAGGGCTCGGTCCACGCGAGGAACTCAATTTCTTTCAGGAAGCAGAATGTGTGGTTCCCGTTGGACCACGAGTTGTTTGGACACTTGGTGCAAACACTGGCATCTGTGTGAACAGATAAACAAACAAAATCCCATGTTTGTCTTCACACCGCTGCAGTAGCTGAAGTTGTAATATTGAAGACTCAAAACTCTTCATTGCCCAAACAATACGAATGGCAGTAATAAAATGTGGCTGAGGTTTCCACATTCAATATTTTACCAAGTAACTCTAGAAAGGGCAATCTACAACCATCTGACAAAAATGTGCAAAAAATAAAAAACAAATGTGCAAAAAAGAAACAAAACAAGGAATACCAACTCAAACAGGCACTGAGGTGCAGCAGTAATGGTATATGGTCTTAAAAGTACAAGTGACAGCTGTTTCATGAGTCAATACCTTTATGGTTACTGTATTCTCCATCCGAGCACTCTTTGCATTCGAAACAGCAAGTGGGCTCACTGTCTATGATGCCCTTCCTGGTGCCTGGGTCGCAGTCCTCACTGCAGTTAGAAAATGGCACCTGGTGTGTATGATCACAGAAGAAGGTGAGGATAGAAATGGTAGAAATGGTAATTAGTATAATTGTCATTGGAACCTGCAGTGTCACTTCTATCATCTGCAATCAAAAACCTGCAAAATGATCCTTGAAGGATGATTAAATAAAAATAATTCTAGTATAATAATCGTTATCTAGGTACATTTCTTACTTTCATTCCATTTTGCATTCCATCACGTCTATATACATATATCTCTATATAGATGTACAGTATATACTGTCTGCTTAATGTACAGTTTTCCGTAAGTACATATGAATGTACTTAGAATAACCTCTGTGCTGTGTCCATTCCACAGTATCTTGGCCTTGTCAATGAAGAGCTTGGCTCCTTTCTTGACGTGCATGTTGTAGTAGCCAATTTCCTCAAACACCACAGAGGCGTCCTCTGTGGACCTGTGCCAGTTTATGATGGTGTAGTTCCCCCACATGTCAGAGTTCTCGTCAAAGTGCACCGTCTCCCCGATGCTGTCAATGTAATCCAAATGCCTCAGCTGCTTCAGGACCTGGGGAGCAGAGTGGAGTCAGTTTACATTGGATGGAAAGTTAAGATGATGAAGCCCTTCCATGTTTAGGTGTTTGACGACGACCAAGTAAGTGCACTGAGCGTAATGACTGTTCTTCGTTGATATGGTGCACGGCAGTGTGTTGGGAGTGATTGACTCCAAACTAAAAGTTTCTGGATTTGATTGCGTCAGCAATAACTCTCAGCTGCTCCTTAGATCCACATTCTTGATAACAAGTCTGTCTGCATTCACACAGTGAATGCAGACAGACTTGTTATCAAGGTGTTATCAAGAATGCCTTCCTGCTCATTTAAGGCCTTTCTCTGTTTGTATTTAATACATGACCATTCCTGCTCCCTAATGACCAGTCTCTGGATTCACTGTCAAACCCCGACCTGATCCTTCATGACCATTCTCTGTATTCACTGCCTAACACCTATAATCTCTAACCCTTAGTGTTCCTTCACGACCTATCTGTCTATCCGCTCGCCCGTCTCTCATCGTCGCCTTACCTGCCACGCCTCCATAGCTTTCGTATCTGCACAGGAGCTGTTGGCGAACAGCCCTCGGCCCGGCGTGCAGGTGAGTATGTCCTGCAGCGCCTGGGCGATGGAGTACACCGCCACGTACACGTTGTAGGAGATGCGGAGGTGCGTGTAGTCCAGGTACGGCGTCTCAACGCTGGTGATGTCCTCGTCGCCGGAGCACAGCGGACGCGAGCTGCGCGTGCCGTTCTCGCTCTCCTGCAGCCTCAAGCTGTCCTCCAGGTAGCAGTTGAAGGTCTCCTCCCAGAACTCCCGGATGAACTCGTTGTGGCTGACCTTCGTGGGCTGCACCTGCTGGAGGAACTCCTTGAACCCAGGGATGTGGCCGGGCCGCAGGGCGAAGCCGATGGTGCCGGCCATGACGTCGAGATACTCCGGTTTGGCGACCAGCGAGGAGCTGGCCCACGCCTCGCTGGCCAGCCAGAGGCGGTCGGTGATGTTTCTCCTGGCCATCTCCTTGATCAAGGGCTCCACGTCGGGGCCGCTCGCGAAAACCACGATCACTTTCGCGGTGGAGTTCTCAATGCGGTCCACCAGGGCCTGGATCTCGTGGTCTTCAAAGTACTGCGAAATGAATTCGTTCAAATGAATGCAGATGTCTCGCTCCTCCATCTCCTTCTCAAACTTCTCGATGCCCGGCCGCCCGTACTCGTCGTCCGAGGCCACGGCGATGACCCAGTTCCACTGGAAGTGGGCGATGATGTCGGCCATGGCGGTGGCCTGGTACTCGTCGGTGGGGATGGTTCTCATGAAGGACTTGTACTGGTTCTTGTTGCTTAGCAACCGGCTGGAGGAGGCATAGCTGATCTGTAGAATACATTCGGTTTAGGCTACATTCACCTTAACACTGCATTCACCTTAACCCTGCATTCACACTCACATTACATTGCATCACATTCACATGTAGCATGAATGTCATCTGACAACATAATCCAAAGTGACTTTGAAAACAATCAAAGCATACAATCAATGTTGAAGAATGTGCAAAAATGTGCATAACCACATTTCTAAACAAAAAGTTTAGTAGGTCTGGGGTCAAGTGTATAATAGAAGTTAGTAACATAAGAGTTACTAGAGTCAGTTGATGAGATGTTCTCTGTAGTGATGGGTCATATATATATATATATAACTAGAGAGAGAGAGAGAGAGAGAGAGAGGAGGGGGGGATTCTGTAGGCCGAATCGTGTGTGTGCCCCTTTTTTACCATCAGCTTCTTAATATGTCTTTACCTCTTCTAGATTTAGATCTCGGCTGTCTGTCCCACCCCGGTTCTGGCCATGTGACTTAAACGGGGACATGACTGGAAAAAAATGTTTCATTCAAAACACTGGAGCTGCCAGATGCTGCTGCAGGGTTGGATGAGGGAATGTCTTGGTAAGGAACAGTTGAAACACTGTGTGTTTCAAATGTGTGTGTGTCCCTGATGTGTGACTTTGTGACTTTTTTTTCACAACCCTTGCAGACTAAATCTTGCATGTTGTTGGTTTACCAAAGCCTATTGTGCTGCTGTTACGGTTTCTCTGTCATCTGTGGCCCTCTACCTGATACTCCTTGTTACTGCGCGATACCTTTGCTGCCTCTACCTCCAGTAAAACAGAGCAGCAGTCGCTCACAAATGGCACTGAAATGTTTCCTCAAACATGTAATAAAGTTTATAGCATGCAATCATCTTGAAATGATTCTCAGTGTTTTCAAAGGAGTGTAGTACAAATGCTTGTCTGAATGTCTATTGTCCTGTTCTTGTGTTGTCTTGCTGTAATCCTAATGAATTGTTCTATGTTCTATGGTATCTCATTGAGCCTCATCTGGTCAGATAGGTTGAACAAAATAAAATATAAAATTAGTATGAAGCTGGAATTTATCAATTCAAAGAGGGCGGTTGCTCGTAATTTCCCTCAGGGATCAATAAAGTATGTCTGTCTGTCTGTCTGTCTGTCTGCAGCAGAAGTGACGTTTTGCGATGTTCTAGATGTATGAGTCGGTATGAGCAAGTTCCCACTACTCCGATTTGGTGACCAAACGTCAATGCCAGAGTCGGCCATTTTGGAAATGTTGAGCGTGTGCAGGTGGTGCGTCTGGGCCCGGGCTCACCTGAGGAATGTAGAACAGACTCAGCAGATTGGCCACGGCGGTGGAGACCGCCGAGCCCGACGCCCCCACCACGGCGATGGTGGAGGGGATGTGGTCGGTGCAGTTGCAGAACTCGTCCAGGTTGATGGAGTCCATCTTGTTCTGCGCCACGAAGCTCAGCGTGGCCTCGAGCGCCTTGGACACGGTGTTGCAGGTGTCGAAGATCCTGTAGCCCAGCGTGATGTTGGGCAGCAGGGAGCTGCTGTTGTTGATCTCGTCGATGGCGAATATCATGGCCTGCAGCCAGCGGAATCCCCTGAAGTTGTACCTGCCGGAGGGAGAGTCAGGCCACTGTTTACTAGCTTTTCACTCCGAGCGACTCCCCTGTGAATTCAGATACTTGTCATTCAGCAGCAGGTCAGGTGTTAGGCAAGGCATCTTGCTGGAGGATGCCTACTACAGGATGTTGCGGACCACGGCGATCAAACCAAGTACATTTTGTCTGGGAGTCAAACACCCACAACACTGTCCTGTCTCCCGAACATGGTAGAAAGTGTTGACGATTCAATAGAACCATATCTGACTGAACTACTGATGGACTGAACCACCGATTCATTCAAACCAGTGAGTGACACGTTACCTCACACACTGAGTGGACTCTGGCCTGGCCGCCAGGTCCTGGTCTTTAGACGCCACGCCAAAGTGTATGGGGAAGAGACCCCCGAGGAGGATGTCTCCGGTCTTCTGTGCCCTCTGGTAGGGCCCGTACGTTGAGGTCAACTGGCCGGACCCCAGCAGCAGCAGATAATAACCCAGTAAGAACGTCATCCCTGTCTTTGGTCAAGACGAGATTGTATTCCTCTCAGAAGTTCCCCGTTGGCCTCATTGTGGTCCATAGATCTGCCTGCTCTCTGGCACGGCCCTACTCATGGTTGGACGCTTTTAAAATACCTGCAGGAGGAAGAGAACATGGATGTTTTTAATTCCCTGCTCAGCATCGCATGTGGTTTCAATGTTGCGTAAAATGTTCACGTTTAGAGTCAAATGTGGGAAAATACACTTCTTGCTGAAAACAACAATTTAATTCAGCATCATTTACTTTATACAATTACTATGCGTATAAGATATATGGAAGTATTAATATGCAATTAATAATTGTGTATTGGTTAAATACATCAAATTGCCTAGTGAATGGCACACAGAACCTCCTCCAATCCAGCAGTATTGTACAAAGTATTGACAAAAGTATTGTACAAAACCGGCACTCTTTTCAAAACATCTTATCTGTTCTTGTCCTGTTTTTGCATCATTTTGTAGTTATATTTCCCACCCTGGGGGGGTGGGGTGGGGTGGGGTGGGGGGGGGGGGTGCGAACATTAGCCGGTGTTTATATTCCCATCGTCACCCAGGGCAGCAGATTATACGGATGCCGCTTGAAGTGCCTAAGCTCGCACGCCCAAGCGAGGGAGAGAGTCACACTTGAGTGAGCGGGCTTCCTGCGAGCGCTGGGGTCTAAAACGCGCTGGCTTGTAAAAAGCGGTCACCATGGAAAAGTGTGATGGCCGGCCCTCCATCCGGCTCCTAATCCTGGAAAAAAAAAGCCCCTGCAGCCGCCGTGCGATGGTGGCGGCCATTAAGAGGATATCTGGAGGGCCACTTACTACAAACATAAACATTACAGAGAGATGCGCGCGCTTGTGTGTGTGTGTGTGTGCGTGTGTGTGTGTGTGTGTGTGTGTGTGTGTGTGTGTGTGTGTGTGTGTGTGTGTGTGTGCGTGCGTGCACGTACGTGAGTATGTGTGTGTGTGTGCGTGTGTGTGCGTGTATGTGTGCGTTGTGTGTGTGTGTGTGTGTGTGTGTGTGTGTGTGTGTGTGTGTGTGTGTGTGTGTGTGTGTGTGTGTGTGTGCAAGGATGCCATTTTACACAACCACTTTCTATAATGGTATGCTGAACAAAGTAGAACGGTTATGGAGATGATAATGCGCGGTGGGCTTCTGTTGGTAAGCCTCTCCAGATGTAATAGCGTCCAATTTGCGCCGTGCATTTCATAACCGGGAGTGTGATGTAGGCCCTGCGTCTTGCCTGTAGGGCTACACAGATTAACAGAAAAAGACTTAAAAGTCCAATTCTAGTGGTTTCAAAATGTGCTCTCGTTTCCCAACAAAATTAGATCCTATGAATCTTGAATAATAGAAAGCGCTTTTAAAGGTCTATCACCAACATTTAACTCATAGATCCTCGACTGATTTTATTCATAACCACAATAGTATAACACCAATTTCACCTAAAGTCACCAAACTCATGATAGTTATAAGTATCAAATTAAATAGTTTCCTTACCAGAATTCTTGGATGATATTTTAAATACAAGTGTTCTGGAAGAGGATCAGGATCAATCACATCTCAAGGAGAGCCGTGTCTGATGTGTCCTGTACGAGTTTCTCAGACAAAGGGAAGACTGGACCTGTTCCGTTGGATGAATCATTAACAGGGAGAGCGCCGGTACATTCCCTTCAGCTAATGAAGTCATTAACCTCCCAGCTCCTGAAGCCCAGCGACCTGGTACCACAGAGGGGCTGGCTTTTTACCGATTCGTTGGGTCGCATGTTTATTGGACGTCTGTTATGTAACAATTTACAGGTATAAAATAAGGTAGTGCTTTTACAATCACGTGTTAAAGCACTGAGGCCACAGCAGCCTAAAGGGCAAAAGACGAAGACAATGTGGGGCAGACGGTCATAGCAGCAGGATAGCGATCCAACAGCAACCAACAGGGATTATTGTTGATGATATGTCAAGGGTGCATATAGGTGCATAGAGGTAGGGTGCAGAGGTTAGGGTTCGAAGAGTTCTATCTATCTATCTATCTATCCATCCATCCATCCAGCTATCTATCCATCCATCCAGCTATCTCTCTCTCTCTTTCTCTATCTCTCTCTCGCTCTCCTTCTCTCTTTCTCTCTCTCTACAGTATCTGTCTGTAATTACTGTTAAACACCATCCCTGCTGCTAGCATTAGTTCATGTTGTGAGCACATTTCCAGGGAGAAATGGATTGCTCTGAGTGTTCTTCTCACACTCTAACGAGCAAGTCATCAATTTGTTGCTAAGCAGATGCCCCCGTCCTAATAAAATCAAAACAACATGTGCACTTCCAGTCTCTGGTCAGAAAGAGATCACCTTATTGCAGCAAATGTAAACACTTACATTTGGTATAATGTGGAAATCATTCCAAGGCATGTGGAATATTACAAAAACACTCCTTACTGTAAATGAATCACTAGATGTATCAAAGGTATCAAAAAGTGTAAAATAACACTAGCATTTTTCTCAAAAATGTCCCTCGGGATGAATAAAGAATTCATCTACCTATCTGTCTATCTTCAAACAGAGATTTCAAAAGCAGGCTGTCAAATAAATCTGGTCTTTTTCCAGAAATGGCATGGACATCTGAAATGTAACATAATGTGTCAAAAATGTTGTGCGTACCTCAAGATGTGGGCTTGAGGCAGATAGACAGAGGAGATTTACTCCAAAATAGTCTGGTATAGAAACGTGGAGACTCACAGCCTGACCAAACAGCAAACAGGTAAGGATGAACTGCTGAACAATGCCTTTAATTAAAAAAAACTCCCATTTGTGTTGCGATTTTTAAATAACATGTTTCATTGTTTAATATGGTCAGACTCACAGACAAAGGTTCTATTCAGTGGTGCTGAACATGAATGAAATAATGACATTTTGAGAAAAAGAAAAGAAAGACATAACATTTATGAAAGAGGTTTAGGGGCTCTTAAAACTAAAACATCGAAAAGTCAGTTCAAATTGAAATGATCAAAAGTGAAGAATTGTTTATCAATTTCTGATGACAACTTTTTTTGTTTTGTTTTTTATGTTATAATGGTGAGGCGATGTTGATTTGTCGCATGTCACAAGTCATTTTATGTAGATTTCATTGTAATTTATTTAAATTCTAACTTGATATCCAATATCATCATGTCCTTAAATGTGACTGAAGTGATTGTATCTTTGCCCTTGTCTCAATATTACTTGAGACACCATCTTGTTATGCATACAGGTTATTAGTAAAACATTTTGCTGTCTCATTGCATTGAATCTACTGATTCGGTCTTGAAATAAGTAGTTACTTTACTTTACTTTGAAAGTAATGAGTCTTCATCTCTAAGTGCCAATGTTGAGCACTAAGATTGACATGAATCATTAGGAATAGCCTATGTATTTCTCTATTTTGACGATGCTGATTTGTCAAAATAGAGGCCAAAGGACTTGAATATGTTTATATATGTGCTTGTACACATGTACTCGTCTACATTGTGCAAGATTTAATCAAACAGTTTGATTGCTAAAGTACAAGCATTTTTTCATCAAGCTATGGTCTAAAAACCTTCAACCATTAATATTATTGTTCAGTGTCAAATATGTTACACATGCGTGCACTTTCCAGAGTTGTTGACCTAAACCCTTAGAAATGTGTGTCATCTACCTGGCTCACGCTTGAGAATGTCTTCATCTCAGAGGTCAGGTTTGTTTGAACAGCCAGGTTTCCACGCAGAAACGTCATCACATGACACCGTCTGAAAGGGCCTCACATGCGCCTTGCCCCTGATAAGTACCCCTCAAATACCAGTGAGGAAGAAACCCAAGTTTGGACTGTGGACTGTGTGCAGAGCAAGCGGCAATACAGGAGTGGTAACACAGAGTGCAAGCAAGAGATTAATTGTGTTTTCAAACCGTGCATCAGGGAGGCCTTATTGAGAGAGATCTGACATGACTCTTTATGAGGTTGTCTTGAGTGGTTAGAGGGGTCTGGTGTTCTACCGGGCAGATAACTCGAGTGGTCTGGAGATCAATCAATCTACATGCTTGAGGGTGTGTGTTCATTGGACTCTTTGGGGCAAGCCATACATACTGTGCTATGGCTTGTGTTCAGAACGATGAGCAGTGCAGAGCCATGTCCTCTCTGTTAATCAGAATATATACCCTACCGCTGTGAACAGCTTTAAGCAAAATTGTCTGTGGTAGATTGTCTGTGTAGGCCCCCTTGACCAAGATGCGCTAACCCCCTTCCATCATCTCAACGACAAATACCCGACTAACACCTGGAGTCGTCTCAGATGAGGGTGCCTGCTAAAGAGCTAACCCTTGACCCTTGACCCGTAACCGACCACGTGCCGGTTCTCTGTCAGGATGTCCGGGGCTCGGGTGCTGCGGTTCCTGAGCAGCCTGTCCAGAAGGAAGCCCCTGGAGCCCGAGGGGGAGGAGTCTAACTTCCGGCGCTGCCTGACCACGCTGGACCTGGTGGCGCTGGGCGTGGGCAGCACCCTGGGCGCCGGGGTCTACGTGCTGTCGGGGGAGGTGGCCAGGACCGTGTCCGGGCCAAGCATCATCATCTCCTTCCTGGTGGCCGCCGTGGCGTCCATCTTTGCCGGGCTGTGCTACGCTGAGTTCGGCGCGCGGGTCCCCAAGACGGGCTCGGCCTACCTGTACAGCTATGTGACGGTCGGGGAGATATGGGCCTTCGTGACGGGCTGGAACCTGCTGCTGTCCTACGTCATCGGTACGGACGTTTCTGAGCAGATTCACCGAGATTCGCCAGATAATACATCTAAATCACCTTCTGAAATCTGAATGCCCATGAGCAGTGTGAGAACCATTATGTCTGCACTTAACCTGCCGGTCAGGAACGTCCAGCGTGGCCCGAGCATGGAGTGGAACCTTTGATGACCTCATCGGGAACGTCATGGGCGGCTCGCTAAGAAATACGGCTGCCATTGATCTCCCTGGTCTGGCTCCCTACCCAGACTTCTTTGCAGCCGGCCTCATAATGTTATTGGCAGGTATTGTGTATGCATAGTCTGCTGTAAGGATATTTGTCACAGCGTGTATATCTGAGGATGAACTATAATTTACCTAAATACATGTTTGAAATGAAGATGAGGGGATGAGGGATTATAACTAACAATAATCTTTTGTGTTGTGAACATGTATTCCCTTAAACAAATGCTGCATATTCTTCAATAAACATTTGTTCTGATATGTTTAAAATAAACGTGTATGTAAAAACAAATACACACACATATGTGTAATTTTGTGTCTACTTTCTTCTCAGGGATTCTTGCGTTTGGTGCCAAAGAGTCGGCTATAGTCAATAAGATCTTCACAGCGCTGAATATCCTGGTGTTGCTGTTTGTGATCATCAGTGGCTTCATAAAGGGGGACATTGATAACTGGTACACCAGTGAGGAGTCCATCCTCAATGAATCACTATACGGGTATGGAACTAACATTTTACTGAATACAACACATGGAAACATCAATATATACTGTATAGTAGATCATTATATATTTACATATAGTTGTATATAAATATATACCTCCCGTCCTAAATCACTTTACAACGATGTGTTAATATCGTTGTAAAGTGACATTCCTGCTTGTTGCAGGAATTAGTGGTATCATTATAATACAGTATAATCAATTTCTGTACAACATTTTAGAATAGTATATAATAGTATATATACCAGCATTTTTACTGATATCAATAAAATCTTATCAATGAAAATAAATGAAATTGCATTTAGGTTATTCATTCAATGATAAGGAAACTGAAATCAGATTGAATGAATGAATGAATGAATGATCAATTCATGGATCAATCCATCATGAACCGAAGAAGTGATAACTCCATCCGTGTTTCCTCAGTAACCTGGCGCTGAATGACACCAGTAGCTATGGTAAAGGAGGGTTCTTCCCCTTCGGCCTGGATGGAACCATATCAGGGGCAGCAACCTGCTTCTACGCCTTTGTGGGATTCGACTGCATTGCCACAACAGGTCGGTTCAGTCAAGTGCGACCATCAAATACATGAAGGGTAATACAAAAAGGCTGGGCCAAACAGTCTTGTGGTTCAGGTGTTTGAATACTAGTTATTGGTTCAATCCTGCATGCACCCGAACTCGTACCTACTCCATCTACATCTATCTACAGACAGACAGACAGACAGACAGACAGACAGAAATACTTTAATGATACCTGAGGGAAATTGCATTTGTTACAATACTCCAGGGAAAAAAAAGAAGAGACAGACACTCTACGTATAGTTGAGCGTTAGAATATATAAATATATAATATAACATGTAATATGTAACAATATACAAAAAATATATAAGAGCACCTCCTATCTACCCTCATTTCCTGTCTAGGCTTTGTCATTCTTATCTCACCTCATTTTCACTGTAAGGCACTTTGGTTGAAACGTCTGCTAAATAACTAATAAAAGGGTTTTGTATTAGATTCAACTTGGTTGTCATTGCACAAGTACTAGACAACAAAAATCCAGTGTCTCATCTGACAAGTAGTGAATAAAAAAAAAGAGGTGAGTGAGGTAGGTGGTATCACATTAACATACCACATGGATGAGATGAATCATTACAACACACAAACGTAATCATGCTTCGTCTAACCTGACGCGTGTCTCCCCCCCCCCCCCCCCCCCCCCCAGGGGAGGAGGTTCAGAACCCCCAGAAGTCCATCCCACTGGGCATCGTGGCCTCGCTGCTCGTCTGCTTCCTGGCGTACTTTGGCGTGTCGGCGGCGCTGACGCTGCTGATGCCCTACTACATGATCAGCGTGCAGAGCCCGCTGCCTGTGGCCTTTGAGCACATCGGCTGGGCACCAGCCAAGTACGCGGTGGCCGTGGGCTCCCTGTGCGCCCTGTCCACCAGGTGATGCATGATGGGAAACCAACACCTCCCACAACACATCTGGTTGGGGAATTACGTTGGTTTCTTTACCTTGAGAAAATGCATTATAGAGGTTAATGTTAATGACCTATTCAATTAATTTAAATGAACAGTATTTCCGTAATTACAGTTCATTATTGTTTAGGAATATTTATTATATTCATTAGTATTCATTTTAATTATTTTTGTCATTTTACATTTTATCCGAAGCTCGAAGATTTCAGTTTTTTTAAGCAGAGATACAAACAGACACCAACACCCAGGTCATAACACTGATGACACTGTGTATTTCACAATGTAATCACAATGTACGTTCTCTGTACGCTTTGTTGAACAGCTGTTTGCACGTTGTTTTTTCATGTGTTGACCCTAGCCTCCTGGGCTCCATGTTCCCCATGCCCCGCGTTCTGTACGCCATGTCCCGGGATGGCCTGCTCTTCAAGGTGCTGAGCAGGATGAGTGACAGGCAGAGCCCCGTCATCGCTACACTGGTGTCCGGCGCTGTCGCAGGTACACTGTGTGTGTGTGTGTGTGTGTGTGTGTGTGTGTGTGTGTGTGTGTGTGTGTGTGTGTGTGTGTGTCTATTTGAGTTCATGTGTGTAACTTGGCACTTAGTCAGACATGTTGTATACTAGCAATGGGTAACCTAGCCATTGAAATGCTTGAACCTTGTTCTGGTGACTTTCTTACTGTATTAGCAGCAATGAAATGTTTAACCTTCTTATGACAAATGTACTCTTTGTAAGATGCTTTGGATAAAAGCCTCTGCTAAATGCCCTAAATGTAAATGTAAATGTGTGTACATATGGATGTGTGTGTGTGCCATGCATATGTGTGATGTGGTGATGTATACTGTAGCATGGTGCATTGAAAAGCAGCTGCAGCTCATGGGACTGTGTGTGTGTGTGTGTGTGTGTGTGTGTGTGTGTGTGTGTGTGTGTGTGTGTGTGTGTGTGTGCAGCGATCATGGCCCTGGTGTTTGACCTGAAGGCCTTGGTTGACATGATGTCCATTGGAACTCTCTTCGCCTACACGCTCGTAGCCGTGTGTATTCTCATATTAAGGTACGGTCTAACCAGGACACTTTCTTTGGCGTCATTCACTTTCATTATATAAATATTTGGTACAGAATGTGAATAGAAAAAGTACGATTTTTTTCTATGGATGTTTTTGGACATAAATGGAAGAAAATGTAATTTAGAAACAACACTCAAAATGCACATTATAAAATAATTCCATATTGGAATTAGGATCATTAATATGTATGTTGTCCACACATATCAGTCATTCATTAAACAAGACTCATTAACATGAGGTTTAAGATTGATCTCTACTTCTTTGACACAGAAATGGCTACACAACGTTCTTATTATGGAGCACAATAAAAAGACAGTTTAAAGTTGTAGTATAGTACATTTGGACTATTTGAATAAAGCGTTTGATATCCACGCAGGTACCAGGCGGACCTCACTGAGGACTCAGGCTCCAGCAAACCAGAATCCTTCTCTCTGATGAGCATGTTGTCTCCGCCCTCACAAGCCACCCCTCGCACCTCCACCAACGTGTCCAGGATCACCATCTCCATCAGTAAACCTTTTTCCTAATATTATTATTGTTATTCTGTTATTATTACTACATTCTGTTCATTCTATTTCATTATCATCTTTATGTTATTATTATTATTAGCTGTGGTAGTATCATGAGTATTTAGGATGAGAATCATCATAAATTGGTGTTTTAGTTGAGCTACTGTTAGCTACTAATACTTACATGTCTTACGTTGTTTCTTAAATATGTCATGCTATGTTGTATCTCTTCTATTTAGCATGTGAATAAAGTGTAGGCTACTGAGAAAGCTGAAAGTCCTTGTGGATCCATAACATCCATGAAGCTCTGTTCCTCCAGTCTTCATAGCCATCGCTGTGAGCCTGCTGATCAGCAGGGCGGGGGACTCCCTGCGGAGCCAGGAGTGGTGGAGCCTCCTGCTCTTCACGGTGCTCCTGGTGCTCCTGGGGCTCCTGGTGGCTGCCATCTGGAGACAGCCACAAAACACCGCTAAGGCTGCTTTCATGGTGTGGGGAAACACACATTGTAAACATGATGCTGTTGATGCTGGGGTTGGGATGCTGTCAATACTGCACTGTACTGTACTCTGCTGTACTCTGTTCTATTGTACTATGTTCTGCTCTGTTCCTCTCTACTCTACTATAATCTATTGTGTTTTGTTACATTGTATTCTATTCTGTTCTACTCTACTCTAATTGACTGAGCTCTTCTCTGTTGCACTATAAACTATTATGCTGAACTCTACTGTACTCTAATAGACTTCTCCAGTCTACTCTAAATGACTCAACTCACTACATTAAACTGCTCTATCCAATTCCAGTCTACTGTACTATTACTGTATTTTTGTTATTGAGAGGGTTTGATTGTTCAATATGTGACCTCCTCTGTGATCTCCTCCAGGTTCCCTTCCTGCCCGTGCTTCCTATCCTCAGCATATTCGTCAACGTCTACCTCATGATCCAGCTGGGAGCAGACACGTGGGCTCGCTACGCTGTCTGGATGGCAGTTGGTATGGAAAATGAACCGCCAACGACTCTTAAAGCTTTCAACAACACTGGCTGTGTTTGTGTATATAATGATGGGAGATGTTTCCCTTTTCACAGGTCTGCTGATCTACTTTTGCTATGGGGTGCAGCACAGCGTGCAGAAACAAAGGCTTGAAAGCACACAAAATGATGTCAATATACAGTACACCCCTAGAAATATTGAGTAATGGTGTGCAGTCTGAGCCGTGTTCAGTGGCTTGCAGATGTGTGATGACATGTGTGGTTTTATTTTGTTGTATCAAACAGGCAACATTTTATATCCTTGTTGTGATGAATAACCTTGACTTACGTATGTCTTGTTTTTGAACTATCACGGCCCAGGCTTTAGGATTTTTTTTGTTTTTTAATCTAACAATAGTATTGCTCAGAGAAAATATATAGATAAACATAGATATATACATACAAATATGATATTTAATTGAATTTTTTGGGACTTGTATTCACTACACTAATTCCATGTTCTTTGAAATCTCAGCTATGAGTTAATGATGAATGATGAAGGTATATTTGATGAAGACATATATTTTTTATTTTCCAAATAAATTGGAAGTTTACAACATTCACTGTCATTTACAATTTAAATGAATTAGGTAACAACTATTAACATTTTTGTATTACATTAATCCACAAATAAATATTTTTTTCATCTATAACATAGTGGATGAAATGAGCTTGACATATGTTGAAATTCAGTTGGGTTGTTTATTATAATGATTGTATTGATCTAATGTTTTGAAACGCTGCTGTTTTATCAAATATCAAATACTTGTATGGGGTCATGAATTGTTCCTATGGTGCATAACCAGTGGTGTAGTGCTACATTTATTTGACTCAACTACAGAAGTCTACAATTGTAATGTACTGGCTGGATACTTTAACGTGTTCATGTAAGCATATCCAAATTGTTTCACGTCGCCCAGCACCAGACTAGCTACAACCATAGCCTACAACAGGAGGTAGGAACTTATAAAGCAGTCTTTGTTTTCATCTGTTTACGCAGCGCACACTACCTTGTAAACATACGATTTGACCAATGAAAACGCAGCCAAGCTGAGACGACATGTCCTGTGATTGGCCAGGTACGAGGAGCGCGAGGTTCAAAAAACGGTGCAGGCAGGAGGTCAGGAAGTCGATCAGTGTTGGACTAATCTCGTCCGTTGTTGGACAGCGAGTCGTCAAATGAGCCAACATACGGTTTTTATTTCTTATTTTAGGTAGTTAGTTTTGTTTTTAGGAGGGTGCTTCTAACAGCGTTTCGTATTTGAGGTAGGTCGTGAAATGCTAGGTAACCGTTTACCGTTTGAGGTTGTTTCCGTGGGATTGGTTATCATGTTGCTGATTTATGATATGTGTAACCCTATAGTTCGTTGTTATATTTCTAACAACTAATCACGTTTGCGCACAACACTGGTACAATATACGTGTATTGTAGTTTGTTGTTATGTAGGGAGCAGAACAGCTAGCATGTATGGGTTCCTCTTGAAAGAAGGACGGGAACATTTTCTAAGGTTTTTACAGCTTTGACATTAAGATGTTATTTATAAGATAGACTTATTAGTACGACACACCCGATGTGCTATTTACCATTTCGTATAGTATTTCACTTTGTCGTGGCTAAATAGTTTAGTCACAAAGTACAAAAAATAACGACACAATAGACACCTCGGAAAACAAACCCTAGAAGGAACAGGAAATCGATGTTGGCCGTTTGCAAAACAATGTCAGTGTTTTAGACTGAATTATAAGTACTTAAGTATACTTAAGTAGCTGTTACGTCGACCCAACATTCAATACAACATGTCAAAATGTTAACGTAATGTTAATTGTCAGCCGTTAAATGGAGCATGAAAGTTGCGTAGTTGAGCTGCCGTTACCTGGCACGTGTCCAAAACTCCCAGCCAAAGGAATTTACCATTTTCCAACAGATGTAGTCCTGATTTCCCATTTCTCCTTATTTTAGAATGGCGTTGTATTTGACCTCACCCTGTGGCCTGGTCTCAGATGAGGAGGGCGAAAGTCCAGTGTTTGAGTCCACAGCAGCTGAGCTGGGAAACGTGACTAGACCTCGTTTGCCAGAGCTCTCTATCATCTCCCCTGGTTTGGACACCAAAGCTTCAACATCAGCACCGGTAACTACAATACTCTATTCTGATTGATTGATTATAAAAATGTATGCACAATAATACCCCAGTTGTTAATATGTTGTTGTTTTTTCAGTGGTTTCATTGCTTAACATACAATTGCATCTGGTTTACCGTTTTTTGAATTCCCCCAGAAACTTGCACCACAAGTGGAAAGACAAGGCAGTGCGGACGAGGCGAGCCCAGAAAAGGTGAAGGTTTACGTTCGGGTTCGGCCACTCAGCAAGGAAGAGCGGGAGAGAGCAGAGGAACAGGTAAGACCGTTCACCAGTTGTCACTCAACTCCCTCCAGCTAAGCGGTATCAGGGAGTGATTGCTGCTACTGTGTTCTGGGGGAGTGGTGCTAACCACTTAGTCCTAACAGTAGACGTCTTGTCTGAACAGCACAAATGAGATGAGCACCATCACCATTTATTTTCCCTCTGCTCTCTGTAGGGGTGTGTGACCATCCAGAACGAAGACACCCTCCTGCTGAAGGCGCCGAAGGATTCTCAGACCATGAAGAGTGCAGAGAGGGGCATAGCGCAGAGCATTCACAAGTTCTCCTTCTCTAAGGTCAGGAGGTCGTCTCTGGAGTGTGGCTTTTTTTGACATATTTCACAGAGGAGTGTTGGGTAAACATGACAGTGGCCAAGGGTTGATTCACTGGGGGACGGGTTATTCTTGTATGTTCCGCTTTTCAGTATGTGGAATCAGGTAAGATGAAGTATGAAGCAAAACAATCAAGTCGAAATACACCATCGACATGAGATGTGTTTGATAAAGCATTAACTGACTGCATTCCCAATGTTTCCCATATCACAATATCAATACTACAAATATCAAAATGATCAGTATTATGACATGAAAGATTTCCTCTTTCGAAGACATTTGGTAATAAATATGTTGGGGTCTTTGGGTCTTTCTAGATCTTTGGCCCGGAGACCACACAGCATGAGTTCTTTGAGGACACCATGAAGAACATGGTGAAGGACGTTCTCCACGGAGAGAACCGGCTCCTCTACACGTATGGAGTGACCAACTCTGGGAAGACCTACACAATTCAGGGTGAGGATCTGTCCGGCTTAGGCCACTTACACTAACCGGCTTAAAGGAGCATTGAAGGGACATTGTGGGCTGAATCCATCAATAACAGTAGAAGAGAACCAACCTTAAAGATTAAAGGGATATGAACTTTATTACACTCCTTGATAAAGAGATCTAAGCTGGTGTTCTTTCCTGGAAAATAGTTATTTTTATTATTATTTCCCCCCCACGTTAACATCATAGATTTGACTTTAAAGTTTAATCTAGCACCACTAGACCCACCGTGGACTGTCCAATTAGTTACCTGCTGAAGATTGCTTTATTACAGAGCGTGAATGTCCATATCTTTTTATCTTTAACTCAAGATCAGTACGACGACATCAACACCAGATTGATAAGTCAGTTCTTGACAAAGTTGTGCTGCTTGACATCCTTGTGTCGCATGCAATCGTGCTAATCAACTGCATTCATAACAAGAATCAGCAGCTCATCCAGATCTTTTTACAGTACTGGTCGAGATTATTTTGCCTTTGACCGGCTTTTTTTTTTTTTTTAGTTGTCTCTTTAGGTCTAACATGAATTATTAATCTCCTCATGAAGAAATGACAATTATTGCTTGATTATTATATAATTGTTCTCTTCCCTATGACATTCCTTTATTTAAAGCCTCAACATACTACTTTATTTGGATATTTTAATGCCCATAAAATAAACAAAACCTTCAATCATTCGACTGAGAAAATTCGGGTCGGCTTGGTGCCCGAATATCCTCTGTGATCCCCTCTTTTCCCCCCGTCTAAAACTCTCGTCATGCCTTCTCCCAGGCGTGGGGCGAGAGCCGGGCCTCCTGCCCAGGGCGTTGGTCTCGACCTTCCGGAAGCTGCAGGGACGCCTGTACGCGGCCATGGACCTGAAGCCTGCCATGTACCAGGACGTCAGGCGGCTGGAGCCCAGCGAGGTGCGCGCCGAGGGCCAGCGCAGGGACTCCCTGCTGAAGGAGGTGAGATGCCAGGAGGAGGGTCCACGTTCTCTCCAGAGGACCAGAATCACTTGAGATGGTGCTTACTGAAGGTGTTTGGTGCATGTTAATGTTGTGGAGGTTCTTGGGGCCAAATTACTTGATTCTGTTTTCAAATGGTGGCTACTATTAACAGTCCTTTAAACACAACACCAACATGAAGACCAAAAAATGGGAATTGTATGGGACTTATTCATTCCTGGGGGGAAAAAAGTGTAATTGTAACAATAACACGTTTGTTTCACTGTCACCACTATTTCTGAGCAATGGCTATATTTTAAAAACGTGCCTCATAGCTTTTGACTCTAGTCTACAGTATCAGACGGGCTCATTTGTACACATTGAGTGATGGTGTTTCTTGATGCCAGCGTCCCTGTCTTCCAATAGCACGAGAGCATGTGTGGCCGTAGAGGCGGGACCAGCACGACGTGGGACAGCGGCATCGGGGGGCTCTCCTCCACCATCCACACCCAGCTGGAAGGTCAGCCCTTTAACCGCCACCACTCTGTCGCTCTGACAAAACATCCTGGGAGTTTGGCACTCCTAAGGCCCAAACACTTGTTTTCAAAGTGGACTTTGGTGATGGAAAAATTGACAGTACATTACAAATCCATATCATATCACCTATTCACACATCCCCATTACAATCCCACCACCTGAAGGTTGTCTCATCTCTTATCTCCTCCCTCCCCCACCCAGACTCGGACAACGTGTGCCTGGACCCGGACAGCCTGTCCCACAGCGGGGGGGAGGGTCTGGAGGAGGGCGTGCAGTACTCCGTCTGGGTGTCCTACTACGAGATCTACAACGAGTTCCTGTACGACCTGCTGGAGGCCCCGCCCACTGCCACGCCCAGGAAGAGGGCCACGCTGAAGCTCAGCGACGACAAGCAGGGCAACCCCTACGTGAAGGGTGAGGGCCACTGCTCCCTCCGGTCTCCTCATTTCATTTAGCTCTCTCTCTCTCTTTAATACACACACTTGGCAGCTGTGTTAAATCCGTGATTCATGAGCTCCATGCACTAATGTTACATTTGCTCCTATACAGTATGTAGTTGTAGTTGCAATGTGTGTGATTTTCAGGTCAAAGTCCTTTACAGAACCATACTTAATAATGATGGCGCAAATAATGAAAACTATAAACCGTCAATGATGAAACTAGGTGCAGGGGCTCAAAGTGCCATGAAGGAACCCAGTCCAGGTTAAACACTGGGCCAGATACGCCCCCCAGTGTCAGACCTCGTGACTCCTGTTCATCTCCCTACAAGCCCCTAACCCTGGTCTTTGCTCCCCCACAGAGCTCACCTGGATCCAGGTGCGCAGCGCCGAGGAGGCGTGGCGCGTGCTCGGGGCCGGCCGCCGCAACCAGAGCTTCGCCAGCACACACCTCAACCAGAACTCCAGCCGCAGGTAACGCGCCCCTCAGCTGGCCCAGCTTGGTTCTTGGTCCATGGGCAGCAGTGCCTTGATTGTATTGATTTTTGTATCTGTGCTCTCCACTCCCGCTGGTCACTGGTCTAATGTGTGTTTGAATGGGGAATCTGTGCTCTACTCTGCAGCCACAGCATCTTCTCGCTCCGCCTGCTCCACATCCACCCGGAGGCCGATGCCAGCAAGGCGCACATCAGCGAGTACGTATCACCGCTAGCAGGCGTGTGCGTGCGTGTGTGTGTGTGTGTGTCACTATCAGTGCGTGTGCTAACAGTGTGTGGGTCCCCGCAGGCTGACTGTGTGTGACCTGGCGGGCTCGGAGCGCTGTAAGGACCAGAGGAACGGTGAGAGGATGAAGGAGGCCAACAACATCAACACCTCCCTGCACACACTGGGCCGCTGCATTGCCGCACTCAGACACAACCAGAACAACAGGTACCGCGGGGAGGGGGGGGGGGCGGACACACGCAACCTCGTTCAATTCAAGTGCAACGTTTGGTGGACTTTTTGGCTAAGTTGCTAACGTGGCTAACGGGCTCCGCCCCCTCCCCCAGATCGCGGCCCCCCCAAGTGGTGCCCTTCAGGGACAGCAAGCTGACCCGCGTCCTGCAGGGCTACTTCTGTGGCCGCGGCAGCTCCAGCATGGTGGTCAACATCAACCCCTGCGCCGGCATCTACGACGAGACCCTGCAGGCCCTCAAGTTCTCCGCCATCGCCACCCAGGTGAGAACCAACCCCCGCGTGTTAAGGGATCTGGTGTCGTACTGTCACACCTACATCGTGGCATCAGGGGTCGGAGGAGAAGTGCTGGTTCTAGAGGTCTGCGGGGTCATGCAGCGGCAGGTGACCTCAGCTGTTGTGTCCGCTGAACCCAGTTTCTCAGCCAGGGGTTCGAATGAGGGGCTCATATCCCCCCACACACTCGCTGTGCCCGGTGCTTTGCGTGCCCCCAAAAAGCCTTTGCATAAATGCAATGTATCATTACTATTATTTAGTAACGAATGTCCCACCATGTGTCCTCCCAGTTGGTGCACGGGCCGTCCACCAAGACCCGCGTGGCCTACATCCTGTCCCTGCTGCGGGAGCCCGCCACCGTCTCCCACGACAGCACCTACGAGGAGGAGGAGGAGAGCGACGAGGAGGAGGGGGACATGACCATGTTGAACAATGAGGTACCGCACGACAACCCCTCCCCCCATGCGGTTTGTTTGGTTCTCATCGGGTGCTGCTGGTCCACCTGGGCGGCCAGATGTTAAGTTGAGATGGTGACCACCCTGCCCCCCCCCCCCCCCCCCCCCCCCCCCCCCGCGCGGTGCAGTCTCTGCTGAGGGCCATCGACGTGCTGAAGCGCGAGGTGCTGCGGCAGCGCCAGGAGAAGGAGACGCTGGAGGCCGAGGTCAGGGAGCAGGTGGTCGCGGAGATGATGGAGGTCTTCACGGGCATGCAGAATGACTTCAGGTGTGTGTTTCTTAGTGTTTCCAGTGTGTTGGCCGCCGGTGGGCATGGCGGGCGCGGTGAAAGATTGCGTGCCAGACTGTCCAGCGGTCCGTGGCTCTGAGATGTGTATTCTGATGCCACTGAGCACAATGCCCTGCTATATAGGAGTGTTTGTGCAGAAGTTACAAAGCTCACAAACATGAAGGGTGATATTGATCCATTCCATTTAAAATGAGAGGAATGCAGTTGTCACTTTGTAACTTGGCACTTAGTCTCTTTGTAACTTGGCTCTTTGTAACTCAGACATGTTATGAACTATCAGTGGTTAATCTAGCAATTGAAATGCTTGAAACTTGTTCTGGTGACTTTCTTACTGTATTAGCAGCAATGAAATGTTTAATCTTCTTATGACAAATGTACTCTTTCTAGGTTGCTTTGGATAAAAGCGTCTGCTAAATGTAAATGTAAATGTCACCAATGGCAGCTGCCAGCGGTGTTGGCTCTACTGTGCAGCTTCACACTGAGCACGAGACATCACGTGTTCCTCTTTCTCTCCATGCAGCGAGACCTTGGAGGCGGAGAGGACTCTGATGGAGGAGAAGTTTGAAACCAACATAGCCAACCTGCAGAAAAGCCTGAAGAGATATTACAGCCAGGAGCTGGAAGTAAGTCACTCAAGCACTCAAGAATCTGACCAGTAAATGCATGAAGCACACATTTGTACGGTAGTGTATTGATCGATAAGATCACAATTCACAATGAACACGTGGGATTTCAGGACAGATGGGTATGTGGGACATACAAGCCAGGTGCCAGCTCAATAGTTCTATTGTCTTTTTCAATTGTGTGTGTGTGTGTGTGTGTGTGTGTGTGTGTGTGTGTGTGTGTGTGTGTGTGTGTGTGTGTGTGTGAACCACGACAACACTATTTTACAGTGTTGGATGCACCACATTTGTTGAGGAATTCAACCACTTGAAAAACGATCAGTTGATGAATTTGGGATTCTGTAGATTCAGAGAGAAGATATGCACTTGTTTTCTCTTCATTAGTGATTTATTTTGGATAAAGGTGTTATTAGTCACCGCAGTGTTTTCAGAAGCACAGCCACCGGTGGAGAAATGTCCACACCGTTTCAAAACGACAGACACCATTACCAGATTTTAATTGATACACCGTATTATACATTAGTGGGGGCTTTTATTGTCCCTTTTCACGCTACATTACGACTCTTCTTTTTATATTGACATTTCATTGTCTCTGGATGCTGCTCTAACGAGCAAACTCGACTACATTATCATCCATCACACAACCGAGCGCCGCCGCCGCGCCTCCCTAACGCTGTGCACCTCCCTAACGCTGTGCGTCTCCCTAACGCTCTGCACCTCCCTAACTCTGTGCGTCTCCCCAGGACCGCGACCAGGAGATCGCGGCTCTGACCGCCGCCCTGGAGCGCGAGCGGGACGCGGCCCGGCCGGCGCCGTCCACCGTGCCCCTGCCCTCCTCCTCCGAGGCCCCGCTGCCCCGCACGCCCGTGGAGCCCCCGCCACGCCGCTCAGAGCGCCTGGCCGCCGCCACGGGGGAGATGGCCAGGGAGCTGGACAACTGCCGCAACCAGCTGGCCTCCAGGACACAGGGTAGGGCTGCCGGCGCTGGCTCCGCACTGGCCACACTGTGAGAGAGTCTTTAGAGTCTAGAGTATAGAGTCTTTAGAGTCTTGTGACCGAAGGAGCAACAGGGATCCTTTCCACCTGTCATGGTTCCATAATGAGCTGTTTAACTTCTTCAATGGGGTTGTTGTTTTTTTGCCTTGCCATGTTGGCCTGTGTCCTCTAGGTGTCAGTGTCCACCGTGTAGGGAGTGACATCCATAACCTTCAAAATGCACTGGAGTTCTTAAAGGTCCGGCGTGTCAAATGTGGCAGGATCTAGTGTTGGGATTTCCAACTGAATCAACTGTTAGAAATCCGGGAAACAAACTCGAAAACTAACGTCTCCAAAACATGGATGTATTAAGGAATGCACACCCACTTACCATAATCGCCCTCAACTGCAATTCCCAACACTATTTTACACTAGGAAAAACTGTGTAAATCAAATGGGTTCCTCTCGATACACAGGATATTTTGGCAAAAGGATGGGGCGCGTTTGTCGTCACTAGGCTACATCAAGCCCATCCGAGAGAGGGTTACAGTGTGCGGTGCATTCATGGGATTACAATCAAATTAAAACGTACTTAAGAATGTTGATTTAATTTCTGCCAAATTCTTTCTGTGAGATGGCACTAAATTCTACGCCCTGCACCTTTTTATCTGACAACAGCCAGTTATGCTAGTTATAATGTTTTACCTTTTTAGTTGATCAGGAATGGGAAATCCTGCTCGACTTTCGATCGATCATGTCAAACTCCAACGCAAACCTGAGAAAAAGTGTGTGTGAGGTTTAAACGGGAACATGATCTCTTGCCTCCCTCCCCCACAGAGCTGAGGCGTCTGGAGGTCCAGCTGGCGATACCGGGTCCAACCAGGGCGCTGACGGGCTCCGCGGACCACAAGCTGGAGGAAGGCCAGAGGGTTAGAAGCTATCTTGACCTCCATCTTAAAGAGTTCCCTGTCTGCTTCTAGAAGGGGCTGTCCCTGCTTTTACCAGGTGTACAAAAAGATGAGGGAGTGGGCCAATGCTGCCTATTAGCCTACATTTAATATAGAGGCGACTGTATAATCACGTTTTATGGTGCTATATGTAGATATATATGCGTGTGTGTCTGTGTGTCGGGACTTGCATGTGTTTTTCTTTGTTTTGCATGTAATGTGTGTAGTGTGTTATAGCCCATTTCACAATTGAACACTCAAGTGACCTCACAGGCCACTCGTAAAGCTAGCTCTAAATGAATGAAACCTAACCTCAAGTGACAATCAACATATAAATGTAATCCCCAACTTTTATCAACAAATTATTATCTTGTATTTATTTAACTAAAGTGCACACTTTATTGCTTTAATGGGAATCAGAGCCAGACACTTCCTAGCTACGATGATGTAATAATGACTACCTCTATAAACCTCTACAACTACCTACATAAACACTAACTCTTTGGAAGTTAAGTCATGATATCAGGCTTGTCAAACATTCTGAAGACAATAGAAATACTGCATACAAGACAGTGTCTGTCATACATATTATTTTTATACAAATGGCTTCTGCAGGTTGGCAACAATGATATGTTCAATAAAAAATATTGAATCAAATATTTGTAATCATAGGACTTTATTATGAATATATCAATGCTTTACTAACATCGAAGCATATCTTTATTAACTATATTTATTGCACCATAATTGTACCTGTGTTCTATCTAGCTATTGTAATGTTTTATATCCTTATGACTGGGAGGGAGCAGCATTCCACTGTACTGGTTTGTACACGGCAATGAACCTCTGCGTTGAGACCAGCAGCTTTGTCCTGATGTTTAAACCATAGACAGACTGATGGAACAGCTGGATAAGATAATCCTTTACTAATCCCACAGACGGATATTTGCAGTGTTACGGCAGCAAATGGGGACAGTGCAATAGCACAAACATGATATGTATAAAAAGAAACAAAAAACAGGTATAATGATATAACACAAAGTGAGATAAAAAAAGTAAACACTCTTGACATATATCGAACAGAGACATAATTTCACATGGGTAATGCACATGAGTGAACAAGTCAATGTTGGTGAGCGCAGTCTTAAAGTCAGGCTGACATACAGCAGGTCTTCCTGCTAGAGTCAGTCACTGAAGGAGCTGCCTCGTGTTATCAGAGCATTGTGCATAGTGTGTGGAACACGCTCTCCTGTCTCCTCTCCCAGCACCTGCACTGGGTCAGTGGGGGGCGGGGGGGGCATCCCAGAATAGCGCAGGGCCCCCTGAACCAGTCCCAGTCACATTCTCTCCCTACCTAACCCCCCCCCCCCGCGCGCGCACTGATGACATGGTCCTGCTAACCTCCCCGGTTCTCCTTGTTCCCCCCCTGTCAGAACCTGCGGCAGCTGAGGGCGGACCTCCGGAGGCTCGTGGGGAACCTGCAGTCCGGGGAGCGCGCCTGCTGCCGGAACACGGACGGGGAGCGCCTGCGCGTGGCGCTGTCCAGCGCCGACGAGACGCTGGCCCGACAGGTACGCCGGGGGGGGGGGCGGAGTTTATAGGTCGCCATTGAAGCGTTTGAGTGGCGCGGAAGTGTGGAGCGATATTTGTAATGCGTGACCTCTTTGACCGATGCCTTGTCGTAGCCCCCGTAGCTAGCTAGCTTGCGACACACACACACACACACACACAGACGGCTGATGATAGGTTTTCCACAGGCTGTTGGGTTGGAGATGGTTCCATACGTTAATGGGTCATGTGAGGATGACAAAGTGGCAAAGAGGCACATGCCAGAGCAAATAAAACATGAGCTCAAAGATTCGTCTGGTTCCCAGGCTATGCTTGTATAGTATCTTTTAAAGAATCCTGTGTTGTGTATTTCCCTATGTAACCAGCTCCTCTACTCCGTCTCTCCCCCTGCTGTTTCCTATTAACCGAAACTAACAGTAATGTGTTAGACTTAAGCTACGCCAGGTGCTTTGTCCATCCTTGCTCCCTCCTCCTCGTCCTCTACCACTCACACGGCTTTCACTCTTAACTCCCGCCCCCTGCACCGGGCATCCTCCTAACCCTATTGGCCGCGTCGTTCCCAGGACCAGATCCTGTCGGAGCTCTACAACGGCCTGCAGCTGATCAAGGCCGACCTGAGGCGGAAGGACGAAAGCCTGGCCACGCTCCAGGCCTCCCGCCCGCCTCCCTCTGGCCCCGCCTACCTGGCCACGCCCACCTCCTGCAAGAAGCGGGGCTGCGGACAAACCGAGAACCAGCCGCCGGAGAAGCGCAACTTCATGGCCTCGCTGTTCCCCAAGCGCACGCCGATTCGCAAATACGCCGCCGGCACCCCTGGGCGCGGCCACGACGCCACCACGCCGTCCGCCCGCATCCTGCGCTCGCGCCAACCGTCTCCGCCCGCCAGCCCCGCCACCCTGCCGCGCTCCTTCAGGGGGAAATACTGAACTGTGGAACACTTGGAACACTACTAGCTTTACGATTGGTGTGACACGCATGCATGTTGATATGACACGCGTGCATGCATGTTGTATTTCCTGTTGCACGGTATATAAAAATAAAAAAAAGAATGCATGTATATGCAGTGTTGGTCAGTAGTTGAAAGTTGCTCTGCACATTTTAAATGTGCTTTTTTTTTTTTTATTCTACTTTTAGTTTTCTAACGACACGTGTATGACGTCGTACGAGGAGGCCTGTGTTGTTTTGTAATGGCTTGGGATCCAATAAAATAATTCCTGTTTTTATTGCTACGAAGGGTGCTACTTTTTTATGTTAATAAACCAGAAGTTATGGGCGTTCATATTTGTGAGACAAGCACAGTCCCACTGAGCAGAGCTCCAGGGTTCTAGGGATGCGGGAGAGATTCCCATCTGCATAGAGGATGTTTGTTCCCCAAGGTGCGCGTGTGTGTGTCTAGAGATCTATGAGTGTGAGACTTGTGGTGCTATGAGGAAGGAAGTGGATGAATTGTGCATGTTTTTTATACACCCTTTTTTTACTGATGATTATGGCAGTATTTATCTCTGATCATAAATTGTGTCCACATGTTTTAGTATGACTATAAACAAACTGTACCCTGAAGTCTGTATAGTCAGTGCAAGACTTGGGGACTGGGAATGCTTGATGTGTGACCAATAAAAATATATACAGTACATAAACGCCCCATTGACTGCTGCGAGCGTCAACATTACTGCTATATTGGAGAGGCCCGGGACCCACCAGTAAACAGGGAATGTACCCACCAATGTGGTCCCCCTTATGCTGACCACACCTGCACAGGTGCACCTCATCAGCTGACGACCCTCAGCTCTGCCCACTGCCTCTTTGCTCAAGATTGGAACCGAACCAGAACAAACAGTTTGAAGTCACGGTAAGATTCACCGCAACCACACTGTTGCACATTTACCACGCTTGCATCCTTGAAAAGTGTTTATTCACATTTTAAACAAAACCTTTGACACTTGGTGAATCCTGTAGCAGCAATCCAGGATCCTGAGTTAAAAAAAAAAACAAAGAACATGCACAGGAATATATACTCATATTTACATTCATTTACAATAGGCAGAGGACTCGTTATACCTTTTCTTAAGAGGGCCATGAAAATGCAAGTATACTCATGTCAAATAAAAGAATCCTAACAGGTGTATTTATCATTTTTCCAGTTTTTGTAAAACCAAAAAAAAAAGACAAACACCTAAGAGTAAATTAATCATTGTGTTGAATGCAAATGTCCTCAAACGGCTACCAATTCTCAGTATAGACATGTGGCAGTTTTTTCTTTTCCTCTCTGTAGAACTTGTTTTGAACCCGAGGCGAATAAGTCCATGCAAAGAGTTTGGTGGAACCAATGCGGCCGGGAGAGTGTCAGGGCGTGAAGGAGGACAGATTAAGCGGCGACACCCTCTTGATGGGAGTGTTGTTGTCCGACAGCGGGGCAAACAGTTCTGCAGACGGCGTCTCGATCTGGTCCCGGACCTGGGAGATCTGTCTGAGGAGGGCCTTGCCTTCCTCCCTCGCCTGAGGGCCAACACACAGGTAAAACACATTCATGTACATGTTATATCTGCACATTATGCACACACATTTCATATACAGTACATGTTATGCACACATTTCATATATAGCACATGTTACAAGTGCATGTTATGCACACATTTCATATATAGTACGTGTTATAAGTGCATGTTATGCACACATGCTTAATATACATTTTATACATACATATACATTTACTATGGTCATTCATCTGACGCTTTTATCCAAAGCTACCGAGACTGAATTCCAAGATACGGATACATTTCAATGTGGTGGAGGAGCAGGTAGGATAGGGTAGGGTTAGCAGGCCTACAGGTAATGCTGCAGACATTTGGGATCGAATCCAGAACCTTTCAGCTGGGAGTTGAACACCCTTACCACTACATACTATACTTACTTTACAAGTTATTTTGAATATGAGCCTTATTGTTATATTTTCTTGAAGAACAACTTTTTTCATACTTTGTTTAGTGCAAATGTATTCCCTAATCCTTAATTTAACTTTATTTTAATCTATTTTTTCTCAATTTTGTTCTATGCTCCTTCTGTGCTCCTCTACGTGTGTGATATATGTGTGTATACATGCAAATGCTACTGGATGCCAAAAAATTCCCTATGGGGATTAATAAAGTATCTATCTATCTATCTATCTATCTATTTATATATCTAAATGACAGTAAAATTCCTTGCATGTGTAAAAGCTGAAGTTTAACCAACAGAGCAGATTCAGCTGATGACTCTGATTAGCGCCGAGCGCTGCCGAGCGGTGACTCACGTCGTTGTAGTCGCAGCAGCGCTGGGCGCAGAGGGACGCCTCGTCGTACAGCTTGTTCTTGAAGTAGTACTGGCCCAGGTAGCGTAGCGCCGTGCTAACCTCGGCGTGCTCCAGCTGCTCCTGTACACCCAGACACCAGGCAGGGTTAGCGCTCTGTGTTTGTCACGTCACCTCAGTACGTACAAGTGTAACCTCGGATCCGGCTGTCCCACTATGTTATAGCGGAATGTTTCGTCACAGAGCCCGGGCAGGAAGCCAAAAGCTAAAAGGGGGGGAGCTTAGCTAGTTACCTGTTTTGTTATGGAGATATTCTACCAAAGCGAAGCTAACACTTTAACAGTTTACTAAGGCTGGTCGAGTTTGTGTTTGCATATTAGGCACTTAGCAAAATAAAAGAGAAACACCCTGTTCACCACGATGTGTGTGAAAATCATTGGTGTAATAACAGTAGCAAATGTCCCTTTTTGTCACATACCTCAGTTCGCGGTGCAATTTAATAACAGTTGGTTCATGTTCTGTGCAACATGTTCTGTTACACACCATGTATACAAGTAAAATTACAGGACAGGACATAATAGACATGAGAAGTAGTCTTAATGCATTACTAATCGGGAGTAATTTAGCAGACATACCTGGACCTGTACCCGTCACTAAAAGTAATTTAATTGGATTTTGAAAGCTTGAGTTGTGAGACATCATTAAAAAACATTTATAAACAGATCATGCGTTCCCATTGACTTTTTCGTTACTTTTCTTGGGTCACTCATCCAAAGTGACTTGGTGACATCAGACACACGTTATGGAGGAGCGTGTGGGGGTGAGGGCACCGTCGGCAAACCCGCTGGCTGGGGGTCAGACACCTTACGCCGTGGCGCTATGCTACCGCTAACCGAGCGGACCGACTGTGTTTGCTGCAGATGTGACGGCGGACGCGGCGTGTGGGCAGCAGCTCACCCCGCAGGAGAAGATGTCCTGGATGTAGATGATGTAGGACTGGGCCGCGTCGTCGGACTCCGTCAGCTGCTCGTGAAGCCTGTCGACCACGAGGCGCACGGCCGGGGAAGGGTTAGCGCACGCGCAGGAAATGCACTTTTGTCGATTTGCTTTCCAAGCTTATTTCCCCATTAACAAAGCACAGTTGAAACTGTGCTTTTATTTTACAGTAAAATGGAACCACCATGAATCCCTCCAGGAACAGAGTAGTTTTTTGCCATTGAGTGCCACATGGGCAGACCCGACATCTGAAGCAATAGGAAGAGTAAGAGGACCCCCTCTGCACCGCAGTAAATACTCCCACGCCATGTGGTGCCTTTCGAATGTGACACATGTCAAATATCAGCAAGAGGCGCTACTTACTTGGCGAGCTTGAGAAGCGCCATCTTCTCCACGTCCCCCACAGAGTACGCCCTCCAGTAACACTAGATGGACGGGGTCAAGAGTCAAGAGTCAAAGGTCAAAGCGTGGACAAATCGTTTGGCCTTTACTTCATCATCGAGTGTCACACCGAGGTGTAGCAGACGGGGGGCTCTTGTGCAGGGGGGAGGGGGGTGGGGGGTGGGGGTTACCTTTTTAGCCTCCACTTGTTGTGAAAGCTTTTCGTAGCTCTCTCCCAGGGCGACCAACATGCGTGAGTCATTGGGCCTGAGCAAACAAAAGCACACCAGGATGCGGTCAGTGGGCACGCTCCACAAGTCAAGCCAAAGTGAAGGGGCCCCTCCCTATTCTACCATCAATGTAGATTGGCCATGAGAAGGGTGGAGCAGCCTGCCAGTTGCTGGGTTGTTACTGGGTAGGCTGATGCCTTTAGCACACATCTGGCTGGACTCATCACTAAAGGGCAGTTTTTTAAATGCCCTATTTGAAGAAAGAAAGCACACCTGGCGGCACATTAATTGCCAGATGTGTTTAGGAAATAACCACGAAAAACAGATGCCGGGTGCGCTTGATTCGCGTGCACAGGACTGACCGGAGCTGGTGGGCCTTCCGGTAGTAGTATAAACAGTAGAAGGGCATCTTGAGGATCTCGTAGGTCTGGCCCAGGCCGTACCACGCACGGTAGTCCCTCTTGTTCACCTCAATGGCGTGTCTGGTGGAAGAGGAGATCAACTTTATTGTTATACATGTCTATATACATATATCTTTGTCACAAAAACATCAACAATTATGCATCTCCAGTCTTGTAATTGCTTCAGGAACTCAACATTGTAACATTTGGCTGAAATATATATTTTTATTGAATACTGTTCAATAAATGTAATTATCTTACCTATATATCAATTAATAATTTCTGGCAAACACCCACATATTGAGATGCTAAGCTTTGCTAGAAGGGGAATCGTGGACCTGTGGGATTGTGTTAAGCTATGTTACGCTAGCATCTGTAGCTTTGCACTAATTGACGCTAAGCTAAACCCCTGTAGGCCCGACATAGAAGATGTCAAGTGACACACCTGAAGTGACACACCTGAAGACCCAGACACAGACGACGCTAAGCTATATACCTGTAAGCCTGGATGGCGGCAGAGGTGTTCTTCATCTCCATGTACTCGTGGCCCATGAGGGTCCAGGCCCCCAGGCAGCGTGGGTTCAGCTTGAGGGCCCGCTGGAAGTACAGGGCCGCCTTCTCATGCTGGGACCGCAGGCTGTAGTAGTTACCTATGGACAAACACAGCACGGTAACTCTTAGCATTAGCAGCTAGCTACCTGGACACAAACACAGACTGCTAGCATCTAGCATTTGCGGCTAGTTACCTGAACAAACGGATTGTTAGCACTCGCCGAAATAGCATTCATTTACAAGCACACCATTACCGCCTAGTATTAGTGGGTACCGCAGTTAGCTGCACACAAGCAGATATTAGCACTTAGCATTAGCAATACAGTTAGGGTGAGTCCCCAGCCCTAGTAGGTGAGCTCTAACATAGAGGGATTTGATCAGGCCACACTTCCAAAAGAGACTCTCCAGTATATAAATGAAATAAATGTATATTGAATTAATGAATATTCACTGATTGAAAACCACTCAATGCAGCGGATGTACGTCTACGTTCACTCTTAAGTTCACATGAGAAGAGACGCTGAGCAGTGGCTTTGCTGTCAGTTTGTTTACCACATTTCTTGAGATGCACTTTCTGCCCTCTGGCATTCAGAAAACACATTCATTTATCCAAGAGCCCCGAATTGCCTTTTAAACACGCTTTTGAACAGTTTGAGCAATTCCAGGCATTTGAAACCTTTTGAAGGCGGCCCACTTTGGTCGTCCCTGTTGGGTACTACCAAGCTTTTTGGGAAACCATTTGATTAACTCAAAGCACTAATAGGGGCCATCTAGAAAACACTCAAAAAGCAACAGTTAGAAATAACTATGAAATACTCGTGGCGCCGTCTTAGAAATGCCACAGTTGGATCCCGGAATGCGACGACGTAAATGTTCCGGCCGTGGAGAAAATGGGCACTTTGCACAATGTTGAACAAAGTGCAGGCGCAGGTTCCCTGGGTGCGGGCAAAACTGGCGAGTTCACATAGGCCGGCGAACAGTGAGTCACTGCCATGTGCGCGCACTTCATTTGGCGTGGGCGGGGCCTCAACATGTGTGGGCGGGGCCTCGTCAAGCGCATAGGAGGAGCCTCGACACTCACCGATGACGCAGCAGGTCTCCACCCTGTACTTGTCGATCTCCACCAGGTTGTGGGCCAGGTAGCTGAGCTCCGGCTTCATGCTCTGCAGGGGAACAGGGGGGAGAGCGTCACACCTCTGCTGGTGTAATCGGCCTGCAGCTGGAGACAGACTGGTCTGACCGTGGTACCGTGGAGGGGATAAGGCTATGGCCACCTAGAACTGAGGGTTCTTGGAGTTTGAACAAATTGAAACACTAAATAAGAATGGGATGTGCTTTTTTTTTTGGCCAACATATTAAATGCCATTTGTTCAAATCCAAAACTTTTCTCCCAAGCTGCCAATACTGTGAGTGCATTCTTGTTGTCCCCAGTAGGAACTCTAGTACAAAATCCCCTACACGTGTGAACTATCTCCACACGACAGGTAGCGCTCCAGCCGACTCACCTTGACGTAGAGCAGGTTGGAGAACGTGTCCATGTTCTCGATGCGGTAGGGATCCTGGCCTCGCAGATCGTTGAACAGAGCCAATGCCTGATCAATATCTGGAACACAACAGGATAAGCATTCATGTACTGCAAAAAAACAACCCAAAAAGGCTTCTTTTTTTTTCTTTCAAGGCTACAGTGAAGCTTTCGTGAACCTCTGATGTTGTGGTAGGCCACGGCGATCTGGGAGATGATGTAGGTGCTCTTGGAGAAGCCGGCCTCGATGAGACTCTGGTACTTCTGCAGAGCCTCCTTGATCATCTGCAGCTCCGTGTAGATGTGGGCCATGAAGAAGTCCTTGATCCAGCAGTCCGGCAGAGACAGGGACTTCAGCTGGAGGGAGGGAGAGGCCACAGCTGATTGGCTGACAGGAAACACTTTGCTGTGCACAGCAAGAGCCGCCGGGCGGAGCCGTTTCCTAATGAGCTGACTTAAGAGGCATCGGTTGAATGATAAGCAGCAGAGTTTTGTTAAGGAGAAGATTTGTGGACAACCTAACCAATAATTTGAACTAATACCTATAATTTGAAACGCTTGTTTTGTAAATACATCTGAAGTGGCTATGACCTCTTTATATTAAATACAAGAACACAATACACTGTTTTGTATTGTGTTCTTGTATTTGTCTCTCCACTTGTAAAGCAGCGTGGGTTCATTGAAAGGTGCTATGCAAATCAAATGTATTATTTTGGCATCCAATTATGTATACTCATTATACAAATGTCTGCCATTTGGAAATAGCTCATTAACATAGGCATGTTTAGTTAGTAGCGTGTTAAGCAAAGGATGGCAACTGAGCAGCCAGTACCATTTCACCGTTGGTGACCAGAGTAATGCATAGTGTATTGAGCATGTCTAGAATCTTGAGCAGCCAGTACCATTTCAATGTTGGTGACAAGGTTGCAGAGCTCCAGCCAGGCTCCCCAGTGGAGAGGCAGGGTGTGGGTTGCCTCCACAAACACCTCCACCGCCTCCTTCAGCAGGTCCAGCTTCCGGAGCACCACACCATATCTGGTTCAACACACGCACACGCACACACACACACACACACAGTTAATGGCCGTCTCCGACCCTCAAACTGACGCACTTTTTGTATAGTGTGTGTCTTAGAGGTAGAGCTTTTAATACCGTATGTGTGGGATCTTATTGGGAGAGCTCGCAATACTGTTCGTGTTCTCTTACATGTAGAGCTCTCAGTACTGATTGTGTGTGTGTGTGTGTGTGTGTGTGTTCGTGTGTGTGTGTGTGTGTGTGGGGGGGGGGGGGGGGGTCTTGCATGTAGGGCTCTCAGTAATGTGCGTGCAGTCTTAGGCCACATCCACACAAATTCACATTTCGAAAACGATCTTTACCCCCCCCCCTCCCCATTTTTCTCAGCAGGGGGGCCAGACATTTCTCAGTAACGATGGAGTCACTGCTGAAACGCATCTAGCTCTAGAAAAGCTGTAGTACATATTCCAGGCCTGTGTGTGCCGCTGTTTCAGCTACAGAGATACACCGAAAAACAGTTTCATGTAGCAGAGTAATGCCTAAGTGACAGATCCCCAACAACATGAAACTACCTAAACCACTCGACAATCGATCCAGCCTAAAGTCAAACACAGGCAATCAATTCATCATCCAACATCTTCCTCTCGAGGACCCTGGCGTCCCAACGTGTAAACTAGTTTGCACTGATTAGAAAATTGGATAGACTATAAATGATCAATTTTGGAATATATATTCAATGTTGTGCGATGTTAGGTCGGCGTAATTTCACCTACCCGCCCATTGAATGGTTAATTCATGGAGACCAATCCAAAAGGAGATGAATAACCATATCTAGAGTCATTCTAAAGGCATATCCTCCACATTTATTTCGCTCCGACGACATCATCGTTTGCGTTTCTAGTGTTCTCACGAATCCAAAACCTGAAACGTGTTTGACTTTTCCACCCTAGGACCTGGTTTCTAAAAAGTGCGTTTTTAGGCACCGAAAACGCCGGATCCATCGGTCGGCCTAAATGAACAAGACCTTTGCGGTTTCACTTGAAAATCGTCTCCATGTGGATGGGCCCTTATAGGTAGAGCCCTCAGTGCAGTGTGTATGTGTGGGGTCTTACAGGCAGAGCTCTCCTTACTGTGTGTGTGTGTGTGTGTGTGTGTGTGTGTGTGTGTGTGTGTGTGTGTGTGTGTGTGTGTGTGTGTGTGTGCGTGCGTGCGTGCGTGCGTGCGTGCGTGCGTGCGTGCGTGCGTGCGTGCGTGCGTGCGTGCGTGTGTGTGCGTGTGGCTGTGGCCTTACAGGTAGAGGGTGAACCCGTCCAGCTCTCCGGCTCCGTGCTTCTTGCTCAGCTCCACGCGGAGCTCCCGGAGAGCCTCGTTACGCACTTGGCCCTTCTCAAGAGGCCCTGGAAAAACACACAAAGTAGAAGGCCAGTCCAGAGGAAAAGCATGCTAACAATAATAGCATAATACTAAATGGGACGTATGGCAGTATTAGCACTACAGATGATTTCTCACCCAGACTGTCCACGGTCTCGTCATCTTTCTTCTTCTCCCCGGACTGTTGAGTTCAGCAATAAAGATGAACAAATGAACGTGTGTGAGGTGAATTTAACACATGAATTGATGGGACGCCACATGAATTGTTTTGATGGCCGTCCGTCGTGATGTGTGTAACAATATGTGAAACAAGAGGCAGACTAAAGTGCTTCACGTTACAATCAATATTTCTACACATCTCAATACCTTTTCAAAAGCGCACGATAACGTGGAGCGTTCAGATAAACGTGCACCACACACACATGAGCACACAATTAAACCTGAACAGCACCAAGGCTCCACCTTCTCTTACCAGATAGCGTGAGTACATGTAGAGAAAGTAAGCCTTTTGGCTGTGACAGCCACGCAAGAAGTAAGCAGCCCGGTCATATTCCTTGAGGTCAAAGTATGACTTGGCCAGGGCGAAAGCATCTAGGTCTTGAACATCTTCCTAGTGTGTGAGACAAAGACAATAGCTTTTTTTTTTAGCTTCTTACAACCTAGAAACACATTGTCTCCAGCAGGCAGTGTTATTATATAGGCAAAAAATGTTTGCGTACATTAAACGAAAGAAGCCAAATTTAATACAAACCTCAGTAACGAGAGGCGGTAAAGGTAATTCATCCTTTGGAAGAGGGTCCAAAGCAAAAGCCAATTCCGAAGCCCTATAATAGAAGATTCAGATTCACTAAAGCGAGCACTGATTATTGACATGTCCGGAGGGAATTGTTTCAGTGTATCTGTTGTATCTGAAGATGGGACAGAAAATGCGTAAAATATTTCCATCCTAAATAAATAGGTAGACAGTTCCATAGCATCTCAGACTCCAGGTTGATTCTGGAATGGAAAGCTCGCCAATTAAACTAAGTAAATGGTTATTTAGTGTATATCAGTCTCCATTAATGTATCCACGACCACGTCTTGAATGAATAATATCGGAAGTCATTGATTATACCCTGATCATAACTGCACAGTTCAAATGCATGGATTTTCTGTTAGCCCATGCTAATCAGACAATGATATATAAAGCCTGTGTACTGCATTATAAAAACAAAGATCGTTTTTCTTCCTAATTGTAAATCACACAATAGCTTACCACTTCACGCTATGTACAAGTCCTCTCTCTTTGCAAAGCGATATCACAGATATTAGTTGTTTTTTGATTTGCACCAAGTCTCCAAACTCACTACACAGAGCCGCCATTTTCATATTTGAGTGAGGGGGCATGCCATTGGCTGTTGAAGAACGGTAGTCCCGCCCAACATTTCTCTAGTTCCGTTGGGGCGGAACTACATAAAAAAAATCCATAAAATGCCCATAAAAACTATAAATTTAAAAATAGAGCTAAAATATTGTGAAAAAATATATACTTCTATTATTTTCTGTCATCTTGCATAT